>OMNN01100141.1:0-14939 GCA_900302755.1 Chromis chromis | reverse complement strand
GTGTGTGTGTGTGTGTGTGTGTGTGTGTGTGTGTGTGTGTGTGTGTGTGTGTGTGTGTGTGTGTATGGATGTTTGTTTATGTCTATATTGCGTCTATGTACTGGTGTATGAAGTGTTGGTTATGGGTCTGTCTCAGGGGTTGTTTGTGATTTATGTGGCCATGGTGTTCACTCAGTGTGTGTCAGAAAGTTTGTATCTGCAAGTTGAAACTGTTTTTCTATTCTTGTTTTTCCTATTTGTTCTATTTCTTTTGTGTGTGAAACACTTTGTAACATGTTGTTTTAAAAAGTGCTATATAAATAAAGTTTGACTTACTTACTTTCATTGCATGTAAATAACAAACCTGTGATGAGATACAATAGCTGTGACTGCTTCACGTCTTTCAGTGGGAAGTAATTCTCTTGCAAGTAAATAAATCTTTTGTTCATTTTCATTGTTCATATTTTAGCTGGGTTTCACTACAAACTAATGTTCCACAGATATGCATATAAGCGCCAACCCATTTAACACTTTCTTATTTGTCTGAGCTTTTACACGTCCATGCTCCAGTCTTAGTGCTGAGGTCAGCCAACCAGATGGTCCTTGAAGTTCCCAGATCCAGACTCAGAAACAGAGGTGGTCGTGCCTTTTCTGTGGCTGCACTCAGTCTGTGGAATTGCTTACCTGTTCAAATTAGAACTGCTCGGTCTCTTGATACCTTCAAGTCCTTACTGAAGACATACGTATCCGTACTCTCTGGTTTTTAATTGTAGTTGAGCTTTGATACCTTGACATATGCCATTGTTTGTCTTGCTTTGTATACTTTCTTCACATGTTATGTTTTGTTACTATTTTGAGCTTGTAAAGCACTTTGGTCAACCTTGGTTGTTTCTAAATGAGATATATAAATAAAGTTGACTTGACTTGACTTGACAAGAGCAAACAGCCTGACACCCCCTGTCTATATAGTGGTGCCAATGAAAACAGTCCATGACTATCAAAACAGTTCCAGTCCTTTTGTGCTCTTGTCTGGTATTTACTTATAGTTTAATTAAATATAAATACCAAAACGTGATGCAGTGACTGTGACCAGCACTCCTGCACGTGGATGGTCTTTTGTCACAAAATGCACTTAATGAATGAACGAGATCCAAAGCTTAAAGAAAGATCCAACACCAGGAATTCCATACTGGATCAGTATGGAAAAGTTTTGCCCAGAGTTCAGACTGAGAGATAGAGGGTTTTTTTCTTGGTTAACTAGGTTTAGTAGTGCACAATAGTCACATGCAATTATCAATACATTATCATTATTATTATCATTATTATTATTATTATTATTATTATTATTATTATTATTATTATTACAGTGTCTATAGGAATTATGAAAGCCACATAGTGGCATGATCTGGCATGATGGTAATGATGTAAATGTGACTGTTTCACCCAGTAGCCTGAGCTGCACTTTTTAAATATCAGTTCAAAATAGACAAACATTATTTTCTGAGAAGATATTCTGCCTATTAAAATAAATTTCAGTGCATTGGTAAGGATCCCTCACAGCTTGACTAAAACAGCTGTTCCTCCTGAAGTCCACAAAACTGCATATCACTATAAGAAAAGCATTATATAAAATAGTTTCATGCTTAACATTTGCAGAATTTATGGTGATTGTGAGTATTTATTTCTCTGTCCTTTCCAAAACAACTATTCATTACAACTAAATGTTATGTAATGTAAGTGTTTCTAAGACAAGATGATTATAAAAACAATTGAATTTCCCAGATTATTTGTAATTATTTCATATTTGACTTAAGTCAAGTAGACAACACTGAATAAACAAGCATGCATCAGAATGATTATTCAAAAAATATTTATTTAAAAAATATCAAAAAATTTACAAAACAAAGTGCAATATGTCATCAAACCATCCAGTAAAGCATCAACTGCATTCAGGAAGTAGTCTCAGCATATGTATTATATATATTATATAGTATGTATAATATATAGTTACTCCGAAAGAAGATTTACAGCTGCTCTTATTTAGATTCTTCATACATTCATTACATTAGCATATCAACTCTCATCATCTTTCATCATCATCATCTCATCATCATCTCTCTCTCTCTCAGCAGAAATGTAGTATTAAACATAATCACCAACAGTGACCTCGGTTAAATCATTGCGCCTGTTTTTCTCTTTGTCAGAAACCTGCTCACCTACTTCAGGCCTGTGATCGTTGATATATGTCATTTTGTTTTTATCATCTGATGCCCTACTTTCTATGTTCCCTTCCTCCATTTTTTCAAGCTGTAGCCTAAGTTGCTCTTTCTCATTGAGGATCACTTCCTCCTCGATGGCTCTCTGCTGCTCCTCCCTCGCTTTCCTCTCCTTCTCAGCCTTCTCCTTTTTCTCCTCCTTCTTCATCTTCCAGAAGAAAACCAGGTTTTTCTCAGGGTAGGTGACTTTGGCCAGTGGCAGCTTAAAGATCCTGTTGGTCCCCGTGGTTAAGAGGAGGAAAGTGAGGGCGGAGAGGCAGAAAGGCCAGGTGCAGGCTGGCAGACCAAACTGTGGATGAAAAAGTACATTACAGTTAGCAACTTGTCATAATAAATGCTTTATTATTATTATTATTATTATTATTATTATTATTATTATTATTATTATTATAGACTGATTCAGAAAAAGGACTTAGAAAAGTGTAGACTTACATTGGACATGATGTTGGCGATGGCTGAGCCGAGGTATGCGCAGAAAAAAGCTGCAGAGGAGAGGAAGTAAAGCATAGTGAGCGACATTCATGTGCACGCTGAAGATTGCAAATACCTGGTCTCTCTGGTCTTTTTATCTTTCTAGGTGAATACTCACCACATGTGATGGCAAGCAGGTGCACCTGCCAGGTGAGAGCATAAAACATTCCTCCGATGGCAATGCAGGCTAACACACAGTTGTATCCCCAGAGGCCAAAGTAAATGTCCCCAAAAGGAGCTGACAGAGCCAGGCCTGCAGGAAAACACACACAAATGTTAAGTAACAGCTCTGAGCGGATCAGCACACTCAATTTAACATGAGGTTATCTTAATAAATAAGGAGTTAGCACCATGTTGACTGTGGCTTCAATTCATATGTAAACATGTAAGGAAACAAAAATGAAATGGTGAGATAGAATGACTTTTTTATTAGCTGTGTAGTTCTCTCACCTGAAACCATCCCTACTGCAGATCCCATGACAGCATGAGCACAGGTAATGGGGGACGAGATGAAGAGTGAGATGATGAAGATTCCTCCTGTCCAGGGATTGTCGCAGCCATAGACCTGCCCTATTCCCACAGGCACTGACATGAACAGCTGAAAAGGTGCAGAAAGAAAGGTTACACATGATGGCAAATGATGATGTACATGTGTGTTTTTTTAGGTTGGGCAGGTGTGGTTGTTGTAGGTAAAAACATAACTCCACCTTACTTTAACCTGTCAATCTGTGTCTGTGAGTGTGCAGTGCCTTTAAAACCCAATAAACATTCCATAAATAATGCATTTCCCAAGACTCTTGATTGAATGCCATGCAAGGGACGAGTAAACTATTATTGTTGTACCAGAGAAAGTTGTGTTACACTGAAAAGGCTGAGAAATGTGGCACAGCATCAGAACAAATGCGAAAACATCTGATCTTGAACGGCATAGTTCATACCAACCAGGTGAGAGGAATGTTAAAAGAGGTATCATTGAAAGAACGTGGCCCGTCACTGACCTTAGCTACGTCGATTTCAGACCAGGTGATGTTGGGGAACTCTGAGCGTGGCTGGATGAGGACCTGGGGGAAGTGGTGGTTGTAGTGGCCGGTGGCGACCATGTGGAGACACACCAGGATGTTGAAGGGCAGCGTGAACACTGGAAGATCCCAGCGACTATTAATAGATGCCAGGGCACTGGACACAATCGGGCTGAAATGCAATGATAGATTTAGACCACATTAGCTCACATGATTATTGAAGCAAGTTTACTGAAATGTCTTCTGATATCTTCAGAGCCTTCAGAGTTGTTTCTACAGATTTCCTACTCCTATTATTAGGAATATAAGAATACCTGCCACCACCAGAGACAATAAAGTGTGGTATGACTGTGACAACTTGTTCTCTCTGCATAACCAACATAATTAAAGCATTGGTTTGCTTTATCTCTGACTGCATTAGTGTGAATGAACCTGGATCTAGTAGCTCTAAGTTTCTTTAAATTGAAATGCTGAGCTCAGACTTGTTTGACTTTAAATTCTGAACATTTATGTGTCATGATTGGTTTAGCCACTTTCTCACATCTACCTCTCATTCTTTATGACATGAGCCCACATGATATGTACAGTTTTACTGTTGCTTACCACATCATGGACATGAAGATGTTTGGTAGCAGGAGCCACCAGTACCAGTCTCCTGCGTTGGAGAACACGGCCATCAGCAGACCCACCAGGATACCGTTATATCCGTACAGCCCTGCAGCTATTGCACCCCTGTGAGGGAAAGTGATCTGGATGTATCAATTCATACTTTTCTTGTGTGCAACAAAGTGTATGTAGCTCATCCTAAATAATCACTTCATCTTCATATAATATTCAAGGAATCAATTTTGTATGATGTGTTTATTGAATAAAGACTTTTATCTATCACTGTCTACATCAATTTAGTTGAGTAATCACTGTGTGTTCACACCTGTTCTGTTGCAGAATGAGAGCAGAAATGGTTGCAAAAAGTGTTCCCACAAAACCATTCAGGGCCCACCAGTAGTTCTGCAGGATGAGACCAGCAAAAATGATGAGGCCACTCAGAGGGTTGTTAACAAACATCACCTGGGCCGCTCCACGCAAAACCCAGTCCAGCAGCTGCAGTAAGATGAACTGTTCTGGAAGATAGAATAGAGAGAGTTATTTGACTTAGCTGTTCATGTGTAAAGACTGAGGTACATAATCAGTAACAGTGGGGCCACATGAGAAAGATTGTCATTAATCAAGCTGACGAAGGTCATGGACGCTGCTACTGAAACCACGTCCCATATGTTCAAAGGAAAAAATGTTGCACATTGTTTCAGGTCTGTTAAACTCTCACTAACCTGACTTGCCTTAAGGGCACACTTTCAAGTTCCTGTCATGAATTTGTCAATGGTACACCCGTCCATATATTACCGCGGTACTTCCTTGTTATTTTAATTTGCTCTAGTGTCGCTCACAACATACCAACAGAATTACTTTCAGGGTGAAGTAAGTGGTGTACAGATTATGTTGTTTTTCAGAAAGATACATCAAGTGTGATCGTCAAGTTTTGTATTATGTTCTGTATGTTTATAATAATGACATTTCCCATGTATCTGTGCTGTACTGTCTCCGTGTGGATCAGGAGAGTTTCTTTATTTGCATTGTAGACAGTTAATATCAACTTACTTTCCATCCATTTTCCAAACACCTCCATGTCTCCAGAGAAATAGGACACTCCCTTGAGGAATCGGGCATTGGTCCTCTGCAGCCTGGTCAATCCTGCAGGCTGCTCTTGCTCCTTGGACTTGTCCTCCTGTGAGTATTCATTCTTATCCTGCAGGTCGGGGTGAGCCATCAGGGGCTGGAGCTCCTGGAGCCACCATCATGGTTAGAAATTAGTCTTAGAATTACAAGGACTTGATTGAATCGTATGAAAATACATATCTGAAGAGTGAGTAGTGACTTACAGTAAAGGTAGTGACAGGAGAGCGGGTGGACTGCAAGGCAGGAGTGGAACAGCTGATATTCTTCTGAATATCCTGAGAAGAAACAAGCAAAGGTGTCACTCAGAAGCAACTTAAGTCTTGTTCAGTAGTTATTATAAGTGGTAAAAATATATATACTGTATTTGTGTGAATGTTTTCAAAATTAAAAAATGTTGAAAATCCAGTCAGTGCATTTAGTTCTATATTGACCGTATCTGTTACTGCACCTTCATTCTACTAACCTGTGTGAAAATTTAAATAAAATATATAATCTCACCTCTTAAGAAAATACATATGTATTCATAATTTAAAAGAGGTAAATTACTTGTGGCTCTATTACAGTGCAGTGAACCAAAACCAACACCTGCCAGTTAACTAGGAATCATTATTCAGTGACTTTTGTATTTTAATTTATTATACATGAAAATCAATGCCATATAAAGGGATAATAATATAACTGAGATAACATTCTACCTATTATCTTCTTCAAATATTAGTTTATTTGAACAAACAGACGCACCATCATCTAAAAATTAACCAGGTTTTACTGTCCTGGTGGACTCCAGAGACTTTGACAAACAGTGACAAGTGTCCCTACCTTTGTGCAGTGTGATCCAGGCATAAGTCCCAGAATAGGTACAGGTTGGATGGGCTGCCAGCTTCTCTCAAGCTGTATTATGGAGACTCCCACTCATGGCTTTTATAGCATCAGCCGACAGAGAAACTCCACCTCTTCTCTTCACCTCTCCCTCTCATCTGCCCCTTCGTTTCCTGCGCTCATCCTCTGCAGGAATCCCTGGCACTCAGCAGTGATAACCATTTGCCACACCTGAATCTCTCTCAACACACTGCCACACACTTTTTTTTGTACTTTCCCCTTCACTGATTGTCACAAATGAGGTGAGGATGAGTTCAGGTGAAGTCAGGCTTTTCTCAGTGTTTGTTATGTAAAGTAAAATGCCGCAGAGCCTCAACTATCTGGGGTAAACTCAGGACTGATTTGTTTTGCGAACAAGAAGAATGTGTGCAATGAAAAAGGAGGCGTCTCTAGTTTTGCAACAAATTGTGATCCACTTTTAAAACTTGCCAAAATTCTTGTGTCTGTTAACTTGTAAATGCCAAACATGCCATAATTCTGCTATGTCCATTTTAACACCTTGGTATCATTCTCTGGTTTGTATCATTATTAACTGAGTATCATTGTTTTTCTGACTGTTAGTTGGCAAAACAAGCAGTTAGTCCATCATTGGCATTTTTCACAATAGTTTATATAAACAATGTATCAATTAGGGGTGTGGCGGGCAGTGGTGGCCTAGTGGTTTGTGAAGCAAGTTTTTAATCGGTGGATCACCAGTTAGCCCCCGGACTGGCAAGAGGTTGAGATGAGAAAGTGAGAGCGACCGCTTGTCCCAGCACTGTGGGCCCTTGAGCAACACCCTTAACCCCTGACTTCTCCCCAGGCGCTGCACCGCGGCAGCCCACTGCTCCTAGTATGTATAGTTAAGGTTGACTTTGAATAGGATGGGTCAAATGCAGAGAAGGAATTTCCCCAAGGGGATCAATAAAGGTTAGATTATTAAATTAAAGCAATCTGTTGATTAATACATGATGTAAATAATCATTAGATGGGTTTTGATTTGATGGATTTAGGGCCTTTTTTTTTTTTTTTTTTGTAAAAATAGAATAAATTGTACCACAATGAGCCGCAAGCAGTTATTCTAATAAATCATCAGCGATGTTTAGATGGGAAATAACGCTTTGTGAAACGCTGCCAACTCAGAGACACCAGAAATAAGACAAGGGACTCCGAATAGGTTGAATTTCTTTTAGAGGTAGAGGTCAGGAATGTAGGAAACCACAGATTTGATCTTTATCAATGCATTGTATTTTATAATAATATCATCTATGTTCTTCAGAAAAAAATGTAGTGGAGCAAAAAGCATATATGGTGGAGTAGAAATATAAAGTAACACAAAAAATACCTTAAAAGTCCACTTAAGAACAGTACTTATGTCAGTATACTTAATAAATATTGTTGTTGTTCTGTCGTCTTAAATTATCCTCACCACATGGTATCCAAGAAGCATCATCATTAACAGCAGACACACTGAAAGAAGAATAATGCGAGTGTAAATTGGTGTGTTTGTTCCTTTAGCATTTATTTAGTCATTAAACACAATTACAATATAATTACAGAGCTGATTAGCAGCACTGATTGCTGCTGCAGACTTCCAGTCATCGCTTACAAAGAAAGAGGAGCATCCTGACAACAAGGGTCAGCAGCAGAAAGATTTTTTCAGCAAAACGTTTTTTTTGTCTCATTCACAGAGGAATATGGAAAAGCCAGGCTTGGTAAAAATATCTAGGTTCATGCACTTGATCCTTCTACAAAGGAAGTGTTGTTTTAGCAGAGACGTCACAGGGAAGTTAAATCTTTAGGCTAATATGGCTGCTTAGCTCATCGTGTGGCTGTTAGGTAACGAGTCATTCATCATGTTCTTCAACCTGCCAGTCTAGTTAGCTTCCAGGTACGAGGTGTCCTGATACACAATCACTGCATGAATCGACTCTCTATGATGTGTCATGTAAGCGAGGAAGTGGTCTGCAATAGCTCCATGTACCTGTCATGAAACTGAGAATCATAGCTTTGAAAGTATTTCATTTATGCAAATAGTGTCGCTACGCATACTTTGTGTGACATATTAATGTCTGCTTTTGATGCAAAAGATTAAAAAAAGAATTTGTAAAATTTGAGATCAGGTGCCTGATGAAGGATGAGCAAAAGAAAAGCAGGCAGACGCTGACATCTAGTGGAAATAAGTGGAATTACACATCAGTCGTGTCTTCATTACTAATCTGCCACCTCCCTCCAAGATGATCATTTGACCTGCAGGCCTCACACTGAGTCCAACTGCAACATTCCTCTGAGACCATTCAGCTGTAAGAAAAATAAATAAATAAATAAATAAATCCTCCTAACTGACAAGTGTGTAGGTATTTTTTGTAGATGACACACAAAACTGCCTTAAAATAAAAAGCTGCCAGTTCAAACTGCACTCAGGTTCTGCAATAGCTTCTCCAAAATCAGTCCTGCAAAGTTTTGAGGAGGCAGCAGTTCAACTTTTTAATGCAGTGAGACGACCCACCCTCATGCACACACACAAAATGGACAGACCGCAGAGTATGCCCCTATGTGTTTGTTTCTGTGTGTGTGTGTGTGTGTGTGTGTGTGTGTGTGTGTGTGTGTGTGTGTGTGTGTGTGTGTGTGTGTGTGGCGAGGTAGTGAGGGGGCTCCAGCTTCTGCCAGAGTCTGTGGAACCTGATACTTGATGACTCCCCATCACAAGAATGTGAGTTTCCTTCTCTTGGAGCATCTGGCCCGAAGCCCGGCCACATCTCCATCTGTGTGTGTGTGTGTGTTTGTGTGTGCATGAGAGTGTTACTTGTTACTATTTGCCCCTTTTTCATGAGTGGCCTCTTTCAGCACAGTGAGACATTCTTCGTATGACGGTTGTCCGATTTGTTTTCTTAGTCTTTTGCTAACATGCTGTCACTTTCGTTTCCAACTTTCTGCCTGGAAAAAGGGGCGTTTCCAGCATTTCTAAATACAGGGGTCAAGAACAAACAAACAAACTTTAAAAAATAAAAAAAATGTAATGTAATGTGTAATGTGACCATGTAATTTCATGGTCAGAGGTGTTACAGTTTTTTCTTCCAGCTTAACACTTTTCATTGTCACTTTACAGAGGACTTACACACCGACAGCCACATTTACACTTGTGTAAATAATGTTTCTGTTCACCTCCAGCAGTTTCTCACCTTACTTCAGAGATGTAGAATCATGCTTCAGGCCATCTTAATGCACTGTGACTCTGCAAGATGTGGCCAAATCAAAAAACTTAACAGACTTAAATGAGGCATATTATGATCATTTTCAAGTCTTTATTTTTACTCTGGTAAAAGCAGCTTTGCATGATCTCATACTGTCTGTTACACAACCCCTCAGCTGAGCCTCTTCTTGTAACAGGTAGTATTAGCTTCTCTGTCTTTGAGGCCCCCCCTCCCTAAACTTCCACTTTCTCCTCATTGGCCAGTTTCGGGAAGCCTGCTGACCCAGCGTTTGTTAGCACCACCTGGTCTTTTTGCCAAATTGGAAAGTTTGAAAGAAAACTATAAACCTTCAAGCATAGTTTCTTGTGCTTGATGTGAAATGGCAACTTATCAAATCCATCTGTACATGATCAAGCCTGAATCTGATCCAGAATATGAGAGTGGACAAGAAGAACGTTAACAACACCACTAACAAAGATTACAGCAGGATGTCTCTGTTTGGTGAATATTACGCTGATTACTTGTTTATTGTATGACATAATGGTGAATTTAATCTTTCAATCACAACTGTATATAGAAGTTTTTCTATATACGCTGCTGCTTATAGTTAATGTGGAAAATGCGCGAAAATGCCAACTACAGTGTGTATAGTACCTCCCTGAACCTTTGCTTATCTGTGTGCTGGAGTACATTAAATGCTACCAATACTATTTAAGTTGACAGGTTTGTGAGAATGTGTACATATGTTTACCAAGAGCACCATAGTTTGTCTTCTTTGGCAGGCAGTGCCTGGAGCAGATGAGCATATAAAGAAATCTGTGATAAGCTGACATCAACTTGTCGCTAAAGTCAGAAACAACATTGCAAACCTAGTATTCAGAGCAATCTGAACCATAAGCTTTTGGCTCACAGGGATTACTTGTAACATATGTTTACCTCGTTATTTGAAACTTTGGTCATATTTAATATAAACGTTTGACACTGTAACATGCAGAAGATAAGGAAAAGTGTAATGTCCCCTTCAAGACCAGAGAAGACAGTGAAACACTGCTTTTCAGATTGTTAAATTACTCTTTAATTGAATGTCCTTGGAGTATCTGACAAAACCCACACAAATGCAGAATAACACCATGATAGTGCAGGGACATTGCTGAATGCTGGCTATGCTTTTAGGTTACTAAATCAAGAGTAATATGCTGTGTACACAGTCACATTGTGGTGACACTTTTGGGAACTAAAAGCAAACCTTTATCATAAATGACAAAGCTTTATTTGAAGACTTGGTTTAAAGTTAAGGTAATGGTTTAGGCAAGTAACAGTTATGATTAGAGTCAGTATTATATCTTTAAGTGATAAAAACCCAGCTCTGCATGTGTGTGTTCCTGTGTGTGTGTGTGACAACCTTTGCTCTGCATTCTCTGAATTTTTGCACTTTGTTAAATAGACATAAATGGACAAAAATGGTCAAATATCTGAGCTCCTTCACTTCCTCAGGAGTTTCAGCAAAACAAAACAAAATCTGTCAGGCAGCCAATTTTTAAAAACACACTGACATCCTGTGGAGAGGGCAGATGTCTGGCACATTTTGTTACACCTTTTTCTGTTGTTTTTGCAATTCAATATTCTTTTGCACCACAGTTTTTATGTTACTTTACTACACCTATATTTTCAAACTATATTTTATTCGAGTTTGTTTTATCAAGGTTGGAAAGGTAGCAAATACAATCAATGCACGCCAGTAAGTAAATCCTCATTAAAAGTAGGAAAAAGGGTAGTTAAACTCAATTCACATGGCCATAAACCCATTATTTATCCAACATATATTGCAGCTTTTTATGTCTTTTTCATTTCTTTGAAATAAGTCATATGTGACATTCTTGACATTGACATATTGCACAGATCAGTGGCTCTTAACCCTTAAATTCAAACACTGTTATATACCTTTGGTCTCTAGCAATAGGTAACACAAGTCATATATCAAAAGTAAATTGCTTGTAAGCTTTTCAGTGTGTAATATATACTGTAACAACTATGCTAAAATGCTAAATCTGTGAAAATGTAAAATATAATTTATAGATACCAGAGAAATACACAGCATATATTGTTTATCCTGTTGTGTCTTACAAACAGCAGTAACCTCTCATAGCAAGACACCTTCCAAACTCAAATGAATTAACACAGTGTCCGCTAATCACAGTCAGGTGTTTGTGGTAATTGCATTGTGATTATTTCAGAAAGTGTGCAGCATCCCACAATTCTGCAGTCCAGTGCAGATGGACAGAAGAGGCATCTCCAACATTTTTGAGGGAGTTTTTCAGCTGAAGAAGTTCTGATTCTTGACAAACTAAAGATTTTCTTTTTAAGAGAATCAATCACCTTTTACGAGTCATGGCCGCAGCAGCTGAAGGCCAACGTTTTCCAGGAGAATGTGTGTTAGTGAAATGTTCTGGCTTTCTCTCTCACTGTGCCATAGAGAGGGCATAATGATGTGTCATTTTAATGTTCTGCTTCTGCTTTTAAACAACCTATTCATGAGCAACAAAAAAGTAATTCTTCACCGTCAGTATACCTTCATTTGGAGAGAGGTTGTTATCAAATTCTTCCAATATTCAAAGAAAATGCTGCTCTGGAATAAACCTGTGACCCAGCTGAAGCTCCTTTATGTGACAATAACCCAGTCAAGCACATGTCTGTATCATTGTACCAAAGAATGGACATTTAAACAGTGAGGCAATGTTGTCAACATGAGGCTAAACTGGAAGTTACAACATTACCCAATAACATTTTCATCCAGTATATATTTATTTAAGTTATTACACACTTTTCATGACTTCTAACGTCCTGTGGTGTGCGTTTGTGGGTTAACCTGGGGGTCAAGACACCACAAGGAGCTCATAGAAAGGATGTTAAAATAGGTTATTTTGAAACAAAAGCACACAAAATATCTTTTCAATGACTGCATAAATCACTTGTATAATGCCTATTGATAAAAACAGAATGAGTTTTCAAACTGGAACTGAACGAGTATAGCTGAGATATGGAGCAATTTCCAGTTGTTGTGACCATTAAACTCTAAGATTCTGACACTAAAAAGTAACCAGCAGAGAAAGAATAACAATGAAAAAAGCCAAAAGCTGGAAATATGGTTAAAAGTACTTGGTGTACGGCTTCACTCAGGCCATGGATGGTCAGAATCCACAACCACACTGTGTGATTTGTGGCAGTGAGTTGACAAAGGAAAGCCTTAAGCCTTCCAAGATGTTGAGAAACTCGCAAACGGGACACACATGACCACCAACAAAGCCATTTGAGTTTTTCGAATAAACAGTACGTGGTCACAAATCAGTCCTGCAGAAAGCTGTTGTCGCAAATGAGAAAGAGCTGTTCATTATCTCTCATTAGATTTCTAAAACTGGGAAGTACACATGATTTAGGTCAGACTTTTTTCCTATCATGCACTAAAGAGACAGCTTTAGTTATGTGGGAAAAGTGCATTAGATCAATTATCATTATTACCAGTGTCAAACGATACTAGCGGAACGGCAACAGACTTCTCTTCAATGTGATAAGACCACTAATACTTACTGAGAAGCACAAGAACAGCTTTAGGGCAGATTTGTTGATAGAAGACAAATCCTCAAGGATTTGCAGTGTGGATGCATTACATGATACACAGACAAGATCTTGAGCCTAACAAAATACC
Organism: Chromis chromis; assembly: GCA_900302755.1. NCBI lineage: Eukaryota > Metazoa > Chordata > Actinopteri > Pomacentridae > Chromis > Chromis chromis. The sequence continues at coordinate 1,705 of OMNN01100141.1, read as the reverse complement.
ATCTGACCTCAAACAAGTGATGAATGAAGCCGGAAGTGCAATCATCTTGATCAAAACGAGTGCAAAAAGCCGTGCAGCTCTTCCAGGTTCTCTGTCAAGAACACAGCCAACGTTGCACCATAGCGAAGTCCAGTAACTTTCCAGTGGTAAAGTTCTCACTTGGCTTTACAAGCTCTGAGAGGAAATGGAGCTCTTTATTTTGGAGAAAATGTAATCCAACATTTTCTGATGAAAGACGGCTTTCCCTCTCAGTGTACCTCGTTGACATTTTCAGCCAACCTAATGATTGGAGTGCAGAGTAAAATGCATCATACTTCACCCTCTCCACCCATGGATGAGAAAGCTGTTGTTGTGGTTCACTGAACTGAACAATGATAACTTAATTAGCTTCTTATAGTTGAATCACTCATTGGATGATTTTCAGAGCAATGTCTCAAAAGCAGGCCTGTGATTAGTTGTCAGTGTTCATTTCAATGGAGTGTACGTGCAGTTTTACAAGTATTTCCCTAAAAATCCGGAAATGTTTGGGACAGAAGAATGGATTAGAAATCCTTTTGCAGTGACAATGTTGACAAGGAAGCCAGTTGAACTGGAAGAGGCTGAGGAATTGAGGCTGCAACCAATTTGGCTCTGAAGCAGCAGCTGGCAGAGAAGCCACTCGCTGAATTTTGGATATCAGTGCAAGGTGAACATGGAGGACTGAGATAAATGGCTCTGAAAAACCTTCAATTTGCATCAGTCTGTGTCTGTGAGGCTTGCTTTTCAGTGCTGGTGTACTTGAAAAGCGAGTATGGAGCTTGTTGAAGAGGTTGAAGATGGTTTGCGCCTCTTTCTCAGCCCTGGAACACCTCTCTGCCTCCATGCAGGCTCAAAAATCCCACTGAATATGTTCATACATGTTATTTCATTGTGTTATCTTGGAATTTGCATGAGTTTGATTTGTAAATCCATAAACTTAGCCTTTCTTAGGGTTCGTCGGTGGCCAGTGCAAAAATTGTTTTCTTCCACATAAGAGGCTCTTAAAAAGATTAAGAGTCATTGGGGCAGATATTTAGGGTGCTTTGAACCCAAAGCTGTACTGCAGTTATAATAAGGCCTGTAAAAGGGTATATTTAAATGCATCGATGTTGTTAAGCCCACAAACCTACTCCATGGAATCATAATGTAGTTTAGTGACTCACTCAGCATCTACAGAGGAGGAAGATTAGACATTTGGCAATCAAACTGCTCAGTGGAAAAATGAACACTAACTAGTGTGTTACAAATCTAATGGTTGTCTCAGATTATCTGCAGCTCCGTATTGATCCTAAACTGTAAAGCATTGCCACATCTGACACATTTCTCTCTTTTGCAAGATCAGTCACTTTCAGCAAGGTGAAAACAGTCAGACAAATGACTTTGCAGAGTGCAATACTGATTGGATGATTTCAGCTGCTGTTGTTACAAATGTCCCTGGCCTGTAGTTTGGTGTTGCCATTTGGAAAACATCATTAAAAGTCTCGCCTGCTCGCTCTGAATGAAGTGCTGGATTCTGTTTCCCCTCTTCAACATTCAATAAACTGCACTTCCCAGAAACCCAAACATGATACAGACATTTATACATGTGTGCATGTGTCAGCCAGAGAGCGAGCGAGAGCAGCAGGTACGAGGGGAAACAAAGGCTCACTTGTTCACAGCAGCACTTTATCCTCATTACACTCCTCAT
>OMNN01100140.1:24742-44273 GCA_900302755.1 Chromis chromis | reverse complement strand
CCTCTGCTGTTCCCAACGACCCCCAGTCTCCCAAGCAGCACAAGGAGCCCCTCTCCCACCGCCTCAACGACTTCATGACCTCCAAACCCAAAATGCACTGCCTCCGGAGCCTGAGGCGAGGGGTAAGTGTGTGTGTCCAGCAAGCTTTGTGCATGCGTGTGGCGCGTGTGTGTGTGTGTGTGTGTACACCTGTACCTGAGCGCTGTACCTGCTACACTGTATGGGTGAAGGAATCCAAAGGCAGGAACTTTGTGTATCTCATTCGAAGGTCATGATGCCTACATGTCTCATCACATAGCAGGTGATTATTTCTTCTGTTATAAGTAATTTAATACTTCGACATGTAGGCAATGTGACCTCAGTTAGTAAATCATGCTCAAATTGGCTTACATTTTCAAATTTTGCTGTTCAGAATTGCCTTCAAAATTATACTATTTTAAAGGAGTTCCATGGTCCAACAGGCTTCTCACCTTCACCCATACAGTGCTCAGCCTTTGTGCTTCTCGAGCATGCTTCTGTAGCGCATAACTCTGAATCCATGGTACTTGTCTGACTCACCAGCAGTCTCTTCATTTTGTCCCTTCATTCTTCAAATTAACTGTGCTCACAATGACAGTCCCTCTCACCCACCTTCCCCACTTTTTTTGACAGAAACTAGCAAGACGCCTGAGCGGTCTTGGCACTAGCATGGAGACTGCAGTCCCTGCTCTGTTCTCTGCAGTCTGTGCTGGAGGCAGATTGTTTTAGTTTGGGTTTTTTCGTTTGCACGTGACAGAAAAAAAAAGAAAAAGATCCTGATTAGACCTCACAGTGTGAATCAAGTGATTCATATCATGCGAGATTGTCAGGAAAGTAAGTTCAGAAGGCTTCCCGGAGGCCGGTTTTATCAGCACCAGCTCCATGCTCTGGTGGGTGTCATCACCAGTTCCTGTTGTATAGTCCAGTGTGTGTGTTGTAATGGAGTCACTGGGCGACAGTCGCTGGGGAAGGTCAAAGCACGCCTTCCCGTTATGCACTTCACCCTCCAGTTCTCCCTGACCTCAGGAATGGGCGGTAACTCACAATGTTCCTTCCGGACCCGGCAAATATAGTTTTTGTTTAGGGTCATAATTTGAAAGGGCAGCAGTTACTCAAAGTAAAAACATTGCTTTGAATTGGTGCTAACGTGACGTCTGAAAAGGCTAGAGAACAATATGGCGCTGCAGTGCAGTGTGTGAACATATTGTAGAGGAAATGATTGAAATGAGGCAGAAAAGAGGGAAGTGTGTACTTTTTCTAGCGTCGGACAGATCTAGCAGGAGGCGCACGTTTTTTGAAAGCGGAAGTGCTGCAACAGCTCTCGAGAAGAGCGATTTAAAAAAGCATACAGAGCTAAATCAGGTGCATTGTTTCCAACTGCACGCAGATAAAAGAGATTGAAGTTTGACCTTAATGCAACATTTCATAGCCTGAGCAAGGTTGAATGTATTTTTGGAGGATGTTGTAATAGAGTAGTCAGCCCTAAGAGAACTAAAGAATGTGTTTAAGTTAATCAGTACTCCTTTCCATATCTCATGACAATACATGTATTTAATTTCTTTTCATGTCTCATGACAATTACCTGTTTATGTCCTTCATGTATTTAGATGTTGCTTGGTTTTTACGATATAATTGCTTCCTTTTTGGAACAAATCAGCCTGATTTTATGGGTAAATTAAAGGCAGCAGGAGGTGCGTCATTAATCCTGTAAACAAGTCCTTCAGGGATACCAACCCCACGGCATCACTCACAGAGGCAGTTCAGGCTAATGCCTCTTAACTGTTGTTGTGAGCATGTCAGGGCAACTTGTAGGCAAACAAACAAACCTGCATCCATCCGGTTAAACAGGGTTAACTAGCACTAACACTTTGCCATCAGAATTCTGGTATATATGCTCATTTTTAGAAGGAAGGCTTGTTATTTTATTTTATTACGGTATTCAACAGGTGTTAAAAGCACTTTTTCTTTGAATAAGCTTAACCTAAAAAAAAAATCAGAGGAAAGTTTTTAAAGTAGTAATTTTTACCTAATGTAGACGCCAATGATAGTTATATTATGTTTTCTGATTGAAGGCTTTTACAAGATGTTACATACTTCAAATTAAAAGCGGGATTGTTGCAGTATTGGATATGTGTAGAAGGCTACTAGGAGCTGCAGTACACTGGACACCCACGATCTCATAATGGGAAAGTGTTGATTTAAGCAAACACTTACATGAATTAATTATCTATCATTGGTTAATTCATCCTTCCTTTTTGTCCTACATATCAATGTACAGGTCACATTAACCTAAATAATTATGTCATAAATAATTAATATACAGAAAGGGCTAACCTAGTAATAAATAATTCTAAGCCATATTGCACCTATTTGATTATTAATAGGTCCTAAAAGTTCTTAAACTTAACTTTGAAACCCTGTTTAAAGATTTTACAAAGACAAAATCAGGTTATACAACCTACTTTCAGTGATATTCTGTGGTTACAACAGCTGGCAAATCAATAAAGTATAACCGTGTTCCTCTGTTACCTCCTGCAAGGAGAACATAGTGTCACATTAGGGATTAGAGTAGTTGTGCCTGTGGAGGTGGGATGTTCTGTCTCTCCGCACAGTGGCAGTACGTCTACCCCTGCAGGAGAGCCTTTGTGTGCTGCACATTAGCTGTCTAATCCATCCGCAGTCGCTGTGTGTGCGCGCGTGCATGTGTGTTGTTTTGGAGGCAAAAAGAGACAGCGTCTGTGTTTTGGGAATCACATTAAGGCGGCATACAGTATAAGAGCTTGAACACATCAGTGCTGTTTTCTCATTGACAAAGCTTTATTCTCTCTGACGACCACCACAGCAGCAATCTCCGCGCTCGCTCATTTATCACAAAGAGCTTATGAAGAGGACTCTGGGCCGACCCACATATGCTTTCGAAGCAAGGCAATATGTTGTAAGTGTGTGTGTGATGGGCGCCAGTGAGTGCGCTGCCAAGGTGTGTCTGTTTCTGTGGGAGTGAAGCAGGTGTGGAAGAAAGTATGAATGAATATTGCGGATGTGTGTGATTAGTAAAAGCCATGTACAACACAGGCAGTAGCCTCAGTAATAATTGTTGTTTGACGCATTCAGTCTGTGCGAGGAGATTGTTTGTCACAATTGACGAGGCAAAAACATCCTCACAAAGGAGGCTAGTGTCTGTGGCTGGCTCAGTATTGATCACATGGTTCTGACACGTGTAGAATCGGGACGAATGATCAGAGAAGATGATGACTTCATCCCACATCACATGTATCAGCTTGAGGTTGATTGTGGCTCGCTGTGTCCTCCAGCTGTTTCAGGGCTTCCCCACTGAGCATCTTCAAGGGGTCAATTCACAAAGTGTCACAAGCACCTGAGGATGTGTGGGATCATGGGTGTGAGGATACTATTCATCCCGCTCAGGAATCAACCCCCTCTTCTTCGCTAATTAAATCTCACAGGTGGTTATGTAATTAGACGTGGGTGTTGGTCACACTTTGGATCTGGGTTCAGCCTACACTACCCAGAATTCACCCCTCCAGGGCTTTCTTTGTGCTGGTGTGCCATACTTCAGCGGTGTTATCTGTCTGTAAGAACCATAATATAACTGTATATCTATGTCTGTCTGGGTGGTCGAAAAGAGTTTGTATTTAAGAGTGCTTTAATGAGTAAAACATTCTTTGCTGAAAGTTGCAGCTCTCTAGTGACTACATGGTTAATCACATTTGAGCTCAGAGCAGGAAAAGTCAATCAGAAACAGAGATATACTCTCTTTTTTTTACTGCCTTTTTAGATTTTCCTCAGTGTTATTCGAGATTAAACTGGAATGGCAGTTTTTAAACAGGGGAGGTGGCCCACGACGCCAATATACAATACAGTTCTGACGTCTCTCCCCAGGATGTTTCAGCATCATTCACTCCTTGATTCATGTGAGTCTCGGGTCATTACGAGCCTTGATTCATGTGGGCTTCGGATTGTTGACAAGCCATTGAATCATGCGAGTTCCGGGTGAGTAACAACCCACAGGTGACCCTGAATACATATCTGGAACTCTGCACCAGTCTGTTTGAACTAAAAAAGCCTTTAGGATAAGGTGTGATACTCTGTCAAGGACCAAAATAAAGCCCAGTTGCCTTCTATTATAGATACTCATTTTTATACATAGAATTACTTAGTGGTTACAGTTATTTCAAACAACACGTGTGATTTCAATTCTTAGAAAGTTCAACTTATAAACATCCATTACTGACTAATTTAGTTGGTTTACATTATATAAATAGGGAGGAAACTGACCGTAATTGAAACAAAAAGAAAGCCAAACTGTAGCAGGAAAACAATGATGCTGCTGGTCCGGACAGTGTCGCTGCATGGAAAGTGATATAATCAATGTCAGCAGCTATATTCTGGCTGATTGTGCACCTGATAAATGCAAAAAACGGAATAAAAAGAGGCATGACATCTTACAAATGAGCCAGAGTTAGCCTAAAAAGCTAATTTTCTTCTGTTGTTCAACTTAAAAGACCTAGAGCTCTTTCAAACTATTTTTTCATTCATAAGAAATAGTAGAAATAGTGTTAATTGCTAAGTTTGCAAGCAGTAGTAGGACAAGCTTTAAGTAAGTCCAACATTTTACTTATATGTTACTAGACTTTATGCTTCATGACTTCTTTCTTACACCCAGGCTCATTGTAAAGTCCAAGTCTGGCCCACTACTAACAGAAATAAGGCCCGCACTCGTTCTGACCTGAAAGCATTTTTGTCACTTATGCTTTTATAGCAAGTACATTCAGTTACATCAGGAAAACACTTAGAAAATGTGAGAGTAATTTAGATGTGTGAAGCTGAGAGAGGGAGGGAGGATCACAAGGCACCATAGAGAGGATCATAACAGGCCTTTCCAGGTGGATGACTTGATTAGAGGACTAAAGTGAGTAGAGCTCCTCAGTGCACCAGCCTGTGAGCCTTTAACGAGATTATCAGTCATCTGCTCCAGCTCTACCAGCCAATGGTTGTTAGCCCTGTGCTCCACTCTGTTCTTTGTATTCAAAGCATAACCCTCAAAAAAATTACTCAGCAAATACCGTAACAAGCTGGTAAAACACTTTCACAACCTTCCTTTCAATCTGCCCGCCTTTTAGTTCACGATTATCTGTTTCCTGTCACTTTAGTTTCCGATATATACACACCCGATTAGTAGGTTTTTCTTCATAACGAATGGGTTTAATTGTGTTCAGCAGTGGTTTTAAAGCGTCTCTCCAGCTTGTCTGTGTACAGTATCTGCCTCCATGTCAACATAAGGACCTGCTAATGTGATAACATGCTTTTGGCGCCCTCTGCTGTCCCTTTGCGTGTCATTGTATTGGCAGCAGGAGGGATCAAGAAGTAAAGGGTGCATTCACCCCTGTCGCATTCACTCTCCCTCTACTTCTCTTCTCTACATTTATTTTCATCTGTCTACCTTTAATTTTTTTCATTCTTTACCTCATGCTTGTGCAGTAGGTTGGCCTTTTTTGGACAACGTATTTCTCATTTTTCATTAATCCATCATGTTACAATGTCGAACTTCACCACATTAGAAAAGAGTGGCGGCTTTATAGCTGAATAGTTAATGAAGGAGCTGTTTTTTTTAAAAGACACAGCTAACGTATAAATCCAAATCCTTCAGCTTTTACCCACTTTTCCTTATGTGGTGAAGTCTGGCAAAGTAAAGCATTATTATAAAGTGCAGGTAAACTTATGCTTGATTGAAGGAAAATGAAACAAATGGCCGTGATATTCTCCTGATGCTGACTTTTATCTGTTGTCTGTTTCTCTCTCCTGCTCCTCGCCATTTCTCTCTCCTCCTCTCCCCCCCCATGAAGCTTTCTCTCAAGCTGGTAAGCATGACCGTAGATCCGCACGACCGTAGCGGCATGACCACAGCACGCATGTCACGTCCTCCCAGTAACACATTGTTAATAACGTTCTGTACGCCGTTATGTTTTTGTTGTGCTCCTTTTTTTTTTTTTTAATTAATTTGTTTTGTTTTGGATCTAAGTTAATTATTAAATTTTTTGCTGTGACACAACGATGGACACGAGACTCATGTCGTTGTCTCATTTATATGTTGTTTTTATGTTGTGGTCGTGTTCACGTCTTGTCTCTCCCAAAACTGTGTCTGTGGTCTCTGTGGTGCAGATCACACTCAATTCCCACGTCCGGAATCTCATTGAGGTGATCAGATTTACTCTATGTTTTATCTGTCCGTCTCTTAGTTTGTCTTGTAGTCCCTATTGTCTCGACAAATTGTATGTCCTTGTAACAAATACTAATCTGATCATATGTAGGGGGTGTTATCTCGTGTACACTGCACTTACACTGCATGCCAATCTCATTGTATTTGTAGTATTTTTGTTTATGCTGGTTTTGTAGTACTAACATAAAAGATCGTAGGCCTCCACAGAAAATCAACTAGTCTTTATTATGTCCTCAGAATGAGACACACTTTGAAGGTTAAAGGAACAGTTTAACATTTTGGGAAATACCTTTTCATAGTTTGGGATGTTCACTTTTTTGCTGTGTGTTAAGGTGGTAATATTAGGCTGTTTTCCACTGCAGGAACTTGCAGGTCATTTGACGGTGCCTAAACTTGTTTTACATTAAGACTGCAGTTCTTGCAATGGAAACAAAAAGGCTGAAAGGTCAGTTAGGGGGCTGTTCCCGTTAACGTTTGTGCCACATCGAGTTTCTGCAGTGGGAATATTGATACACTGGTTTGGTTACCTAAGTTTAGCAAAAAGACTGGAAACAAGGGAAAATAGCTGATTTGGCTCTGTCCAAAGTTTAAAAAAACCCATCTAATCAATCACCTTGAAACCTTGAAGGTTGCAGGAGTCACGGCTCCGAGCTAAGAAATTCCTGCTATTTCCCCATGCTTCCAGTCTTTATGCTAAGCTAAGCTAACTGCTGCTGGCTGGAGTGTCTTTTAACAAGAAAGCCAGCAAGTAAGTGTATTCCACAAAATATTAAACTATTCCTTTACGCTCAGTTTGTAATGAAAATTGATTTGCAATATTTCCCACTTAATATGTTGGGGTTTTATTTTTGTAAATGTCTGCCTGATTGCATACAGAGGGACCAACTTGTTTATTTGTATCTGCTCAATCCAAATTTGTCACAACAAATTACTAAATGTTTGCCGATAGATTTAGTTTGCTCATTGATTAAATATAACCGTGTAGAATTAATTTACACTTTACATGATAGTATTTTCATTGGTCACATAGAGAATGTAAACACTAATGAATGAACTCTGTACTGTAAGTAGTCACTGGTAGAGCAGCATGTCCCTGCATGATGATTGACAGATCTTTGTTGTGTTGCATGCCTGGTAAGTGTTGCATGCTGAGACAGGGAGAAGGGGTAAGGTTGCCGTGGTAACCTAGCTACTGTGTTTGACCTGGCTCGTGTGCAGTGAATCCTCCTGACCTCGAGTCTGTAGCTCCAGCATTTATATCCTGTGATGCCGCTGAGACCCATCTCAATGAGATCCAAACGCAGGCCTTGACCTCTTCAGTCCGCGCAGACCACACGTTTACTCAAGTTATAGGATTAAAGCAGCACGACGATAACCACAACAACCACAACACCAAAAAAAAAAATCAGTGACTTTACTCTATGGAGTCTTAGTGTAAAACATTATTATTTCATCATTCTTATTTTAACAGTAACTTGGTTTTATTAGACATTAATAGATGAAGCCCTGATGTCCCCCCCTAGTGCCAGCAGGTGAAAGTTGCCACACATTTAAGGGCTAATGTTTATGGCACCCAGACAGTATTTCCTCGTGACTCGGTGATCCATTCTAAAATTTAACGTGAACAATTTCCCTTTGGTTTATAAATAAATGTGTATAAACCTAATGCCATCCCTGGCATTAGCATTTAGCTCACAGTTTAGCTCAGCTGTGCCTGTGTATAACTTACCAGAGCTACTATATGATTTTAGACATTTAGTTGTGACAAAGTCACTTTTCATAATCATTTAGTTGTCACCAACTGCTTCCTCCTATGCAGTTCAGTTCAATTTTATTTTATATGGCCCCAATTCAAAACATAAGTCATCCCAGGACACTTCATATAGTAACACCAATACTTTACAATAATCTATTACAGAGAGAAACCAAACAAATCCCATTTTATTTTTAGTGAGGACAGCTATCTGCCTCAACCGGTTGGGGTGAGGGTAAAAAGGATAGAGAAAATAATAGCAGATACAAACGGACAATCAACACATAGAGGACTATGAACACTGGGGAGGCTGGTGAGGCCAGTAACTACAGATCAGAGCCACACAAAAAAACACAACCTACGGCAGTGAGAAAACACAAAGTCATCGACATCTAATGGTGGCATATAAATTCATTGAGAGAGAGAGAGAGAGACAGGAGAAGAGATTAGTTCTCCAAAGAGCACATGACTTTGACCTTGAGCTGGAGTTGGTCCTGATTCTTAGGAAAAGTTAAATGCAGAGTAGTATTTCCCTATGCAAATCAATAAAGGATAAGTTCATCACATGCCTCCAGCCTGAAACAATTCTCAGCTAATTACCTTGCTTCAGAAACCACAGACGGTTGTGTGTTTTTCTCTGAGGAGCATCGATAGAGTTAACATTGCCAATAGAACAGTAATAGAAATATCTAATTACTGATATAAACTCTGGATCTTCACTTAATGCAGAGTAATAGCCTAAGCTCACAAACAGACCCTGTCATTTAGTTAGCTAAGTAGGTACCATGTACTCCATTTAACCTAAGTAAAGGCTGGTCACTGTGTCTGTACATCATTACACTGATTATCTGCAGCAGCTAGTGTGCCTATTTAGCATTCTTGTAGCTTTAGCTATTTTGTTAAAACCTGTGCAATATTAACTTCATGTGCAACATGTATCACGCACAATATTTCTTTATTAATTAGTATCATGTCGTCTTACTTTTCTAGTCTAGTTTAATTTTAGCTTACTTAATTTTACTAAATGTGTGAAACCTATTGCTATTCTATCAGGCACTGCTGTTAGCTTCTATTCCGTATACACCTTATATTTACTACTTTTGGTTTATTTTTCTTATGTTATTGTATTTTCTCTAAGTAATATCTGGCACAATCATTTCTTTTGGAATTAATAAAATCCTGTCTTGTCTTATCTAACAGGAGATAATTAGCTAAATTCAGTAGCAGCAGTTGAGTCTGCTGGGAGGGTGGAGACTGGTGACAACTGAAAAATGATGAGTGACATTATGTAACAAAATCTGAGATGAAATGTGTGAAAGTAAGTTTTTGAAAAAGGATCGCAATTATACATGAATAAAAGAGAGCCCATAAAAACTCGCTTAGAAGAATAAAATAAGTTCTAACATTAATTTCATAAATAACATAATTTTTTTTAGAGCTTTAATGAATTTATTTAGCTTTGCATTGTTCTGGGCTTCATGGAGCCCAGCTAGCACTATGGTATAGCAAGCCTCAGAATGTTGCTGTTTACAGAAAGTTTGAGAGAGTGCCGAGCAGTATGACTCAGTCCAGTTACAGACTGGAAACTGTCTCATCAGGAAATACGACCCCTGGCTACCCAGCCTCTTCCACTCACATAACCTCCATTTTAAGAACACACAGTCCCGTCAGAGAACAGTCAGACAGCTTCAGACCCATTAGGCAGCTCACAATGAAACACTATATGAGCAGTAATAGGATGTAGCTAATACTTTATTACATTTCCGATGCATTCACAGACAGCGCTTGATTAGGTGCGGCGACTGAAAAGGTGAAAGGCCTCCTGTCTATTCACAGACAAACATCCCAACTCTGAGTGTGTGTTAGACAGCGGCTGCAGTATCTCCTTCAGATGAATTATGTGGTTCCAACTTTACAAGAGCTCCGTGTTTTTGAGCCGTTTATCCCTGAGTCTTGGTTGACAGGGTTTACAGCAAATGGAGATACTGCACCTTAATAGAGATGACCCCCGTTAAAACATCAACACAAAATTTAATGCTCTATAAAGGTTTGTTGTTTTCTTACACTTTTTCTTTCTCTTTCTCCATCTTGTGTTTTTTTTTCCCTGCCTCTTTCTTTCACCTGTTCAAAGGGTTCTGGACCAGAGGACTTCAGTCACCTACCACCAGAGCAGAGGAGGAAGAAGCTGCAGGGCAAGATTGATGAACTGAACAAAGACATTCAAAAGGAGATGGACCAGAGGTATCTTAGCAATAATCTGTAGCAATAAGAAACTTTTCCCTTCCATTTATCACAAACAATACTTGTGTCAATTTCTTTAATATGCAACAAAGACTCTTGCACTGACTTTAGTAATTTGCTCTCCCAGGGACGCTCTTACTAAGATGAAAGACGTGTATGTGAAGAACCCTCAGATGGGAGACCCAGCCAGCGTAGACCCCCGGCTATCAGAAATAGGCCAGAACATCGAGAAGCTCCAGTTTGAAATTCAAAAATTCGAGGTTAGTTGTGTGCCAGTGTCAGCTCTCATCTCTGTGCGAGTGTTAGTGTTGGCGAAGCAATGTTGTTTGGTTTATCTGAAACAGTAAATAATGAGGCACTCAAACACACATCTCCAACTGGGGTGGTTCCAGAGAAGCCTGTCGCTCGTCCATATTAGGAGAAGATGTGATGCAGCTGGAGGAGGGCGGCTGGCTGCTGTGCTGGGAGGGAGAGGAGTCCCAGAACAATGGCCTGGTTTAACCTTGTAAATAAATGGCAAAGATATGGAGTGTGAGGCAGAGGTGTTCCTCCCATAAAGGTTCTTGCCAAATGTAAATGTCTATTGATTCACGGATAAAAAAGAATTCTGGGTGCTTGAAATAACTTTCAGGTGGTCATGTTGTAAAAAAACATAAACCAAAGCCAACACATTCATAAGAGTTGTATGTGTTTCAGGGCTGGTTAGCAGAAGTGGAGGAGAGGATGCCATCTAAGAGTGATTCACACCGGAGAAGTGGGATCTATGAGACCCAGAACAACACAACAGTGAGCAACAACTGTGCGCAGGACAGAGAGAGGTATGGTATACTCTGACAAACATCAGCTCCGCACCACTGAGTTGTTACCTACCATCACTTTTCGGAAGAAAACTATGCGTGTTTTCACAGTATATTTACTGTGTGTGTGTTGGCCCCTGAGCAGCCCGGATGGCAGCTACACAGAGGAGCAGAATTCAGAGACTCAGGTCAAAGCCACCCCCACTCCAAACCCCAACCCCACCTCCGGCACGCCGGAGTTTGACGATGAGTTCGACGACGAGGAGACCCTGCCCACCATCGGCACCTGCAAAGCCTTGTACCCCTTTGAAGGTAACCACAACCACGCATGATTGAAATAAAACAGTTAGTCTAAGTATGAAGCTTGCTGGTTTTTGGGCGCCACACGCATACACTCTGCTGCTGCCGGCAAGGTCCTGTTATTTCTGGAAATAGGTTGATCTTGACTCTTACAGATGCAGGGTGGAGGAATTAGATTCCTCTAAATGAGGAGGAGTAGGGGTGTGACCTTTCCGTGGAAATATGTGGAGGAGACGTGAGAATAGAAATACAGTAACTTCTCTGCAGCACTATTTTTAAAATCAAATTTGGCGAAGCAGATGTAGTAAAAGAGCCCTGATCGATCTGAGGGGTGATAAAAGTGAAAGATGTATTGATTTGTAAGTAATAAACTCTCCGAAAGAAACAGTTCAGTTCTCTAAAACTAGCAGAGAAAGTAGGGATGTTATCAATCATTATTATAAATAATGGTGGCAAGTGAGTGTGAGTCCATTAAAGTGGGAAGTGAAGGGTTTGCAGATGTTGGACATCACAGGGGCCGGTAGATGAAGGGCCAACAAGAAGTAGATGTGTCTTCAAGGTGATTGGAACAGGAGAGCTGTCAGTGTCATAGCGCTACATGGACACAAGCTGGCATTTGATTAAATCTGGCTGGGTTGTCAGGAAGAGGATGTCTGATGTTAAAAGACCTGAACTGTGTCCAGTAATGCTGCAGTAGTTTTGCAGTTTCTTACATTTGCCAGAAGGCATAGTAATAATCAGGAGTGCACTGACTACAAAAGCTGATGTAGGCAATCCACACAAGAATCGATGGCAACCCAACCAATCAGCAACAACAAAACATCACAGTACAGTTTTAGAAAGAAACACAGTCCCAACAATAGAGAACTAGAATTATATAAATGAATTGAAACGCAGAATATTACACCGTTACCAGAGAACTCAAAGCTCTGTGTGGCCTTGTTTCCTGACCTCGATCATATAAAGGTTTTGTGCATGATAAAAAGGTATAAAAGGATAAAGGTGGTATAGAAAAATACACAAACAACCAAGAGAACAGCACAAGATACTACAAACCCACCAACTAGTCTGCCTGAAGAGAAAACCTCTAATACCCTACTCATTTAATTAGTTAACTTAATACATGAAGAAAAGGCCGAGTCTATTTTCAGTATTTTACAGGCTGAAGAGGTGACAATCTGCAGTAGTTAACTAGAAAAAAGCAACACTTGGAGAAAAGCATGAAAAAATCTCTGAGGGATGACAGCCGTGCAATCCTGCAGTTGTAAAACTGATTGAAGGGGGCTATCTATTTCTTTTTAATTTGTTTTTCATTTCAAGACTGTGAGTACAGTTTTGACCAGACTTTCCATTAGAGGTCGACAGGTTTGTAGGTTGATGTCTTTATCCTTTATTGAAACCTGAAATCCTTCGGTTTATTACACAAGCTGCAGGATCTGTGAAACTATCTTCTGTTGTGCTGTTGCACCAATGTACAGGTTAAACGACTAGAGCAGCGTAATGCCTCAGACTTTGTAAACCGCACTTCTGTGGTTGCATTTCCCACCAAACACCATCTGACTTTGCTTCCTCTTTCTTTGAAATCTGATTTACAGATGAAATTACTAATCGACATGAAGTTAGTTCAAGGCAGTTCCTCTAAGTGCACATTGCTCATTCACCATTACTTTGTGCTCTTATGTTCTCTTTCGCTTTTGTTCCTGTGCTTCTGCAGGTCACAACGAGGGCACTATCTCCGTGGCCGAGGGCGAGCTGTTGTACGTCATAGAGGAAGACAAAGGAGACGGCTGGACACGAGTGCGGAGGAACGAGGATGAGGAGGGATACGTCCCCACATCCTACGTTGAGGTCTTTTTGGAAACAAATGCCAAAGGTGCTATGACATACATTTAACTCAGCAAGTTTGTGCTATGACAGTTTTTTGTTACTGTGAGTCAGTAAGTTTCCATTCACGTGCTAAACGAGTGGGGCGAGTTACAGAGATTAAAGATTGTTGCCGGTAGCTCAGACACACACATTTCCTGTCTCTCCAAGATGGAAGGACCAATCAGATTTGTCCATTGTGCCTCATGACAGTTGGGACAGTTGTTGGCAGATTTAGACTGCTCTCGAGCTTTGAACAAAACATTTGGTGATAAGAAATTACACCGAATGCGAGCTGAGCCTGTTGCGTTTCTGATATGTGTGAAAGAAGCTTGTAATTCCTCACCTCGTGTTCACTGCAGTGCCACCTAGTGGTCATACAAAATAAGACATTACACCCCCAGTCAAAGCTCAGCATCATGGGACAAATCAGCTGCTGACAATGATCACTGTACCTGATTTTCTTATAAATTAGTTTTAGTTAAGATTTAAAATGCCAGATTACCATATCACACTCAAATGATTTTTTTAATCAAGACTTTTATCCACATCCTTGGTCAAATATTTAAATCGGTGTGGTAATAAATCGAGTGAATGTATGCCCCATCCGAAGTGGCAAAGAGCATCAAGTGAAAGTAAAATCATTGCGCAACTTATTGTGTTTTGGTCACTTGTTGTACCTAACAGGAAAGCATGCTCGGTGTGCAATCATGTAATTTAAACCCGCTGTAAATTATGGATACATATCAAGAGATATTTTTGTAGGCTAAACAGAAATAACAGAAAAATTGTGGCCCCGCCCCTCAAGTGTTGCATGCTGTACATTAGTTATAGTTCTGTTACTACAAGTAATTATTCTCCCCGGTAAGGGTGAGTTTTATAAAATTCTTAATCAAATTAGTGACAGTATTAGCCCCCTTTGAAATGATGTTTTCTCCTTTTTAATTTCACTTTTCATAATGATAGTGTTGGGCTGTTCTGGTCCTTTTTTCCAGGCCAGTGGTAAAGGAATAAAGGACTGAGAATTAGCCGTACTAAGCTGTATATGGTGAGACTGGGCTGAGATATGGAGCTGGTCATGACTTTAAAAGCTTTGTGGTTTCTTGCATGGGTCTCTGTGTGAATGCTACGTTCACGGTAACAGCATGGCGTGTTTAGCCTCTGTGTCATTTCACTTATTCTGTGCTACTTTTGGAGATTGGCGTCGCCCCAGAAATCATCTCTTTCATAAATCATTACACAGATTTAAACTTTCTTTCGTAGTTTCAATCAGCTTTGATGGTGTGTTAAGCGGCACAGCATGGGGTTTCTTATCTGCAGGGTATCATTTTTACACCTCCTGTAGTTTTTACTGAAAAGCATTTCACATGAGGTGCATGCTGCAGCGTTTGTGGGAGTTTTGTCATGACAGGATTTCAGCATGTTGTGACAAAAGTACACAGGCTGCATTCTAACATGCATTTAGATGACAACTAAAGTGGAAAGATTCTTTGTCAAACATCTTTCAATCATACTTGATGTGCAGAAAACACTCATCCTGACACCACAGTATTGTCGGTTTAAAGTGGTTCCATGTAGGCAATGACCTCCTCTCCATATCTGAATATTTGGGTTGCTGTCTTGTCCTCGATTTTTTTTCCTTTAAAGCTAACTTTTCTTTTTGTCATTTTTTTTTTGTTTGTTTGTATTTCCTTTTTGAATTGCAGATTCCTAAAAGTGTGAGGCTGGCTGAGGAATGGCAGGGCAAGCAGCCTCGGAGAAACCACCATGTTCCTCACACGCTCACAGAGTCAGAGAGAGAAAAGTGAAAGATGACCTGAATCTAAAAGTGAGAGAGAGAGAGAAAGAGAGAGAGACGGCCGATTAGAACGCAGCTGAATTTTCCAAACAAAAAACAAACAAACAATACTTATCGGCAGTGTTGCGCTTCGACTGCAGAACTCTGCGATGCGAAGCGACGATAAGAGAAATCCATCTAAATTCTAGCACTCATAACTTTTTCCATTCTTAACCCCCACTCAGCAGTTCACAGTACACGATTTGCTTCATGTTGTTTTTCAGCAACGCTTTCGCTTCTTAATGTAACTAACTCCGCTTGCACCGCGCGCGGTCATGAACGAGGCTGTTGGCTTCCTCAGCGTCCCCGCCCCCCCCTCCACCCTCCTTGGCTCTCTCTTATTCCTTACCTTTTTGCCCCGTGACACACACACACACACACAAACATATGGCAGAGGGTGTGGTCAGAGACAGGACGGAGACCAGCAGGAGCCTACGGACAAAAAGACCAGCTGGACGAAGCCACGTGTGTGTGTGAGGGTCATGAAATTCACCCGCTCACTCATTGACTCGAGAGATGAATCATCTACTTATGAGGCCCGTGAGAACCTCATACTCACCCCCTCTCACTAAAATCAGCTCCGTATTTGCAGGTTTCGGCCAACTGGAAACAAGAAGAAGTGAAGGTGCTAATCATCGATGTCTGTGTTGAGTTTGTTTTCCTCTGTGTTATAATAAAGCCCACTTTTCTCCCCACCATGATCACTCCCACATCCACACATCCAGGACCGACTGGAGGGGGGGAAAAGCGATGGATGATGGGGGGAGGGTGGTTTCATCATCCACCATCGCTCATGCAACAAATTCTTGTCTTGTCACTGGTGTCTGTTCCTCTCTCTGACCACACCCCCTCCTCACCTCCACGGCCCTTCCCTCCTCAGGCGGCACAGGCTATCCCTTGGCTGCTTTGAGCCCCTATCCTTTATTTTTTTGTTATTCTGTTGCAACAGCTCGGGGCGGGGGTCTCTCGGCGTTGTGGTGTGCTGCATGCTTGCCCTGTCTTCCTCCTCGCCCCTCTGCTGGCGGCTCGGAGGAGGCGGTGGGGGTGTTAAGCCAGCTTACGCCCCCTGCCTCCAGCCTTCCTGTTCAGTTAACCCTCATTGCCTGGTCATACTGTTTAAATTAACCTGAATGCTACTGTTTGGGTTCGGTGCCTGTGGTTCTTTATTTTTTATTTTTTTTATATTTCTCTTTTCTGTTGTCGGTTCAGAAAGCATGTTTCCCTGTTTTTAACAGCAAGTGTGATCTCCTCCTCCTCCCAGTGTTCCCAACATAATCACAAAACAGTAAAGGACAATAGGGACCCGAAATGTTGTTTTTCTGAACGATCTTATGCATAGATAGGTCGTGGATGTCTTGTGCATTTGTTTTACTGTAAGTACAGTATGTATGTAAAACATGTTAGTTTGGTATGTTTTGATCAGAGTGTCTAACGCAAATTGTTGTTAGTTTACAGTTATTCCTTGTGGAAATGTCTCCACTCGGTCCAAGGAACCCAAAAAATATGAGGATATGAGTTACACCTGGTGTTTTTTTTTTTAAAAAGATGGTCCACCTACTGTCTACTGTATATGAAAATATACTGTGATCCACATTTTTCCTGTGAGTTGAAATGTGACAACATGCAGATCATCACCTGTTC
The DNA here is from genome assembly GCA_900302755.1 of Chromis chromis. Classification (NCBI taxonomy): domain Eukaryota; kingdom Metazoa; phylum Chordata; class Actinopteri; family Pomacentridae; genus Chromis; species Chromis chromis. The sequence continues at coordinate 27,588 of OMNN01100140.1, read as the reverse complement.
TGGGCCTTAACCGGGTTTCTGTTCTCATTGAGAGAGAGAATGATGCTGGTGTTAGCTGTGGTAAAGTGGGAGGATTAAGATGTGATTATCTCGGAGGGGGGGCAAATTTTGGAGTTTTTATAATCAAGAAACTGTCAGACTAGAGAAATTATGTCCACTGATTCCCCCCTGCTCAACGGCACATAATGATTTTAACATTTTTGTTTTATATTTGATGATGTTGAGTGGAGATTCTCTTTTCTTTCTTTTTTTTTTAAGCTGGAAAGTTTTGTTGTTGCTTGTTCTACCTGAATGGGACTAAAATCCCGTAACTGCAAATATGAGTAACATTTACACTGTTGTGTGTTTTGGATGAAGCCATTGTTGAATATTCATCTAACGCAGAATTTTACGAACGCTTCCCACATGGAGGGACGATGTGCGTCGCGATCATTTGGACTCTTGATGGAAGGAATGATCAAATCCCTGCTGAAGTTTTAAAGTAACGCTTTCCCCCCCCTCTCATCGCTTCACATTGTCAAGATGTCAAACAAGCCGCTTTTTGTTTGTTAAATTGTTTCCGAGTGATGAATGACAAGAGAAATCCGATGAGGCAGAGATCACCGCTTCAACAGCAGCAGTAGCTTTACAGTAGCCATCTGCCTGCCTGTGCTCTGAAATGAGAAAACCACAAACCTTTTAGTCGATGCCCCAGAGTAACCTGCCTGTACAGCGGAAATGAAACGGCATTGTCGGAATTAGAGAGAATATATATGAATATATAAATAAAGTTTAAAAAGGAAAACATCTATTTTAACTATTGAGAGTCTTACCATTACTTTATCTGCTTTGCAAAGTAAGACTTCTTTTCCTTTGTAAGGTCTACCAAATGGTGTGTTTTGCACTTTTTCGTTTGTGTTCCATTTGGTAGCCCATGCTTGTGTTTTGGAGCACTGAATACTTTGTATTGTGTTTACTGTGCCAATTAAATATGCCTGGAAAGTAAAGGATGGTGTGTGTTTGTTTGGGGAATTAAGACACAATCAAGAGCCACAATCTCACATCACTCATCACGAACTGCTACAGCAGCCTAATTTATACATAATGTTGTGTTAATGAGAACACGCTGATGCTTAAAGACAGGAGTCTGATAATAAAGCTCTATCATTTAATTAAATGGGGATTAATCTTATCACAAACTGCCCACATATACCACACCTTCTTTTGCAACTACAGATTTATTTTTTATAAATACACTTTATCATTTAGCCTATTAAATATATTCAAATATGGGTAAAAATTGTAAAAATATAAGTAAATTATTAAAATATGTTCATGGTGTGTTCAACCAACCGTCCATAAGCCAAACATTGTCATTATAAAGTGACATGAAACACAAAAATGCTGCAAATACTATCAATGACTGGGAAGCTGCACCTTGGAAATATTTGCTATTTTGCTTGATCTCTATTAGTTTTGTTTTGATCAATTAATCAAGTAATTGACTAATTATTTCCACTCTAATTTTAACCATACACACTTGGTTAGAAAACAAATGTTTACTGTGTTATTGACATAAATTCATCCATCATTTATAAGATTAATGGCCTACCCTTAATATTTACAGTAATCTCCAGTAAAAATAATCCAACTTTACTAGTCTCACCATGAGAAACCTTTCATCGTAAAATCTTAGCTTGATATATCAGATAGTTTCCAAGATAATTTTTTTAATTAATTGATTCAGAATCTTAAATATTGGACATATAATCAAATTAATAATCTCTGATATTGATTGTGATACTTTTCATACTTGCCCAATCAGTTATAAAAGTTTGACAAAATTATATATATTTTTTCATTTTGGTGACTAAGTGTTTAATATTAGAAAGTATGAAAAAGTATGTTTTGTTTTTTATTATTGTGACATGCAACTATATGGTCCAGAAAATATCACTGCTGGACTTCTGTATCATCAATTGTTATAGACTGATCAGGCATAACATAATGACCACCTGCCTAATATTGTGTTGGTCTCCCTTATGTGGTCAAAAATTCTCTGAACCATTGGGCATGGACAAGAGGACCTCTCAGGGTGTCCTATGGGGTCTGGCACCAGGACACCAGTAGTGGATCCTTTGGGTACTCTGGCTTGTGCAATGGGGTCAATCCAACTTGTTCCACTGCATCCTGTTGATGCTTGATCAGACTGGGGTCTAGGAAGTTTGGAGGTCAAATCAACATCTTGGGCAATTGTCATGTTCCTCAAGATGTTCATGACTGTTTGATGTCTTTGCCATGTGGTGGGGTGCATTTTCCTGCAGGGGGTAGGCCAGTGACATTTGGGATTGCCATTTGCATGAGGGAGTGTGTTTGTTCTGGGACAATGTTTATTTGGGTGTCTCATCACCACAGATGTTAAAATCCAAGGTTTTCCAACAGAACACCACATAGTACCAATATGATCACTCATGCAACAAATTTCATGACCCTCACACACATGTGATATGATATGATATGTTATTCACTTCACCTGTCAGTGGTCATAATGTTGTGGCTGATCGATGTATAAAGCCAAGTCTTCAGTGGTTTCTCTAAAAGAGGCCACAGCCTTCAACTATACTCTAAAGATTGATTTAATCTAGCATCCATCTGTCTTTAGGCCCAAACGACTGATCGGTGTCATAATGTGAACTCAGTGATGGGACTTCATTTTTAAAACATTTTTTGTATATTTAAATGTACCCGTAACCATGGATTATTTCAATAGAATCAGAGTTCATTTTTTTAAAATCAGTTTAAAAAAAAAATCTGAGTTGTTTTAATCTTTCATAGGTCCTGAAATGTTAGGTCAGGTTAAGTCAGGT
>OMNN01100140.1:0-15646 GCA_900302755.1 Chromis chromis | reverse complement strand
AAAAAAAAAAAAAAAAAGCAGGCCTTTATAAGTTATTGTATCAAAGCATTGATGTAATTAATTATCAGTCGCTGCTTACTGAGACACCTACACTGACCTATTCCCAAATGTTCCTATTTGGGAATAGGAACATTTTCCAGTTCCTATTCCCAAATAGGAACTGGAAAATGTAATGGGGAGAAGGACGTCTAGAATACCCTACCATACTCTGGATAAGCAGAAGAAAATGAATGGATGGTGCTGATTATTTAACTTTCCTCATGGAAGTTTAAAGACACTCTATAGACCTCCTTATGTTATAAAGTTTGTAGAAATGTATTTATATTTACAGTCTCATCATCATTCATAGCAGATATGCTTGTCGTCTATCAGAACAGTTCAATGCATTTGTTTTTCCTTATAAAACATTTGCAAAGCCCTTTTTTGGAGATATTCTGGATGCAGGATTCTTTACATCCATATTTATTAAGGCCCCTTCAGACGTGCACTCCTTTCTATCAGTCTGACGGCATCTGAATGTGTCAGCTTCATGGCTGATTAAATACCCTGGTCACTGTTCCATAAAACATGGAGGCCAATCTTACTAGCTTAGACTTACATTTACATGTCATTTTTCAACACAGTGCAAGTTTGAATTGCATACATTAGCATTAACGTGTAGGCACATACGATTAAGCACTTGGTGAACTATCTGATCTTGTGTGCAGGACAAATATCACAAATGTACCATAGTCTTCTCTGTCATTGGGTTGGTCTGAACGGGCATCCACGTTAAAGTGACCTCTGGCTGAAAGACAGAATGCCATAGTTTTAAAGGTCCCATATTATACCCCTTTTTAACAAGTTGATGTAAGTTTCACGTCCCCAGAATGAGCATTTCAAGTTTCAGCTTGAAATAGTGGACAAATCATTCATTCTACCATTAATATAACACCTGGTTGTAGCCCTGTTCCAAAAGGGCTCTTTTAACTAAATCCAACTATGCTGCTGCTTGTCCCACCCCTTTTAGGAAAAGAGTAGCAGATTCACCTCTTTCTGCTTCTACTCTGTTCAGTGGGTGGCTCATTCATAGACACACTTTCTGCCCTATGGCTAAATGAAAGAAATGAGTGAACAGATATTCAAAAAAACAACAAAAACATTGGATTTTGCACAATATGGTCCCTTTAACAGACTAATGACACTAGCAATATAACATATTCTATGTCGAAAAAAAAGGCCTTAGCTTCCCTGCATTTTGCTGGCACATTCCAACAAGTGTCACTCAATGACATAAAACCATTGTTAGAAATGTATATCACGTTGGTCATGTACTTATACATCTGTGCCTTGGTTCTCACAGATGAAATATGGGGGGAAAAAAAGAAAGGACCTGCTCTTAAAAACATTGGTCTTTATTACTACAAGTAAAAAACCCTACCATAGCTTTAATTCAACCTTTAGGTTTTAGTCTAGCTAAACTCAACTCTGTTGGTGTCTTCATTATTTTCTATAAGAACTGTAAAAGCAAACATGTCTGTTACACTGGGAAAAATAATATATAAGCACATTATTATCAGACTAGTATTATCTAAAGTACATTACAATCTGTCCCTGGGTCTGTAAAAAGATTCAGAATGACCTGAAAGCACGCTGGATTATGTGAATACTCAGAGGAGGTTACAAAAAGTGAACCTAATAGTAAAAACTACTTCCAGAATTGGAATGTAACATTCATGAATGCTGCCATTGTTACACTATAATTAATGTGTGTCGTGACTATGATTCAAGTTGTAACCTAACAACACTGTAATTGAAAATAGAGTGCAATGTGAGTAGGACAAATGTTTGTGACTGAACGGCTTTTTAGACGAGTACAAAAAAATATTCCATGGAGTCCCAGCCTTTTGGAAAACGTTTGGAGCAGGACTATTGATATTGGCCCGAGTCTTGAAACTGCTGGATCAAAATGGCCGGTTTCTTGTTTTACAAATAGTTTTTTTTTCTGTCCTCTAAAAATAAAGGCAAGGGTTTTTAAATGGAGCAAGACTGGCTACTTGAGAAGGTTTGGCAAAACCTCAAATGGTCTGTCAATAATCTATCACTTATGTGGAGCTTGCTGTGAAGGGGTTTGCTCAAAGGAAGCTCGGTAAAAGTGCCCCAGCAGTTCTCAAACTCTTAGTTCATGCAACTGCTTGTGTAGTGGTGGTTTTCTCAGCTTGACTCTGCGAGGTTTGAACTTCAAAGGGCGGCTTTGGCCAAATTCACTGTTCACTATCTCAGGAAACTCAAGCCACTTGTGAGACTGTCCCCCCTTTTTTCATCTCTGAAACTCTAAACGATAGAGCAGCCTGGTGTCGGATGGATTGAGAGATTACATCTGAAATCAATTGAGTAGCAAAACATCAGTTGATTATGAGTAGAAACAGAAAATAACAGAGCACCCAAAGGTGCCACACAGATCGGGACAGATTAGCTTCATCTGGAAGATTCGTCACACTGCCTTTGTAGTGAAACCACCCAGCTGAGAAAAAACTGAGAGGGGATTTGGATTTAGAGGGACTAAAGCCAAGATTTGGTCTTATTTTTAATCACAACAGGGAATCAAAAGCAATTGTCTGTCGGCTGGTTGGATCACTTGCTTTGAGTTTTGTGTCCTCATAAGATCTTTTTATAGAAAAGAGGAGGAGAGTTTCACACAGACACAGACCCAGACAGTGTTGCATGTGGGTGGGCTGGGATCTGAGCTTCACGGCTAAAGTAAAGTAATCTGATTAAAGTCAGCAATTAGCTGCTAAACGGATCCACTGAGCTGTTTTAAACACATTGGACTGAGAGGAAAGTCATGTGCCAACACTACATTACATTGTAAACACTGAAAGTGATCCAGCTTTTAATTTTCCTGAGGTATCTGAAGATGGGTATGTTATGGTGTCATTAAAACTCAAGAGAATCAAGATTCAGCGGAGCTCGGTGAACCTTTTTTTTCATGGCACTGAGTTTGACTTGTGGTGGGAGAAGTGCAGGTGGAACTAATGACATTAATGATCCCTCTGTTCCATTAGGTGTCCCGGTAAGTCATACCAGTGAGTCATCCAGCACAATGCCAGACGTCTGGAACTGGAACACTTAAATGGACCATAGCAATTGTTAATGGTGTTAGTTACACCTGTGTCTGACAAGTCGAAATGCTCACCAGGAAATGTCTTTATTTGCTGTGTCCCAATTCCACACAACATGCTGATTGTGTACAGTCTGGATTATGTGCAAATTGTTCCAGTTTAACAGTTTTGTGTGTGTGTGTGTGTCTGAAGTGTTTCTGTAACTCCCTCTCTGCCATTCACACCTTATTTTTTAATGCTTTTCACATGTAGCTCCTGCATAACCTTTCTGCATGACATTTAGGGACACACACCTGCATTAACTGTTTTTTTTTTGCCACTTGTGAGCAGTGGAAACAAGTTGTAAACACAATGCTGACGTCACTTTTTAAGTAGATATTGTGAAGCTGCTCGCAAACAGATGTTCATTTACACATCCTGGTCACCTGGGGACTCAAGCTCAACACAGCCAGGATAACTTTTCATTATCTGGCATGACAACTGTCGTCACGCCAAGTGGTCAGACAACAGATGTTATCGAGTCTTTCGAACACTTTCCTCTACGTTTGGGCCTCTCTTCCACATTTTTGATCAGCATCTGCAGTTTAAAATCTGAAGAAACAATAAATTGACTGAATATTTTTATTCTGGTATTACATGTATTGTTGATGTAGACTGGCCCGGCATGATTGTTAAAGCATTTGCTGCTATTTTTGTATTTTTGTGTGTATGCACATTTTGTAAAATGATAGGTGTGTGGACAAAGCTTTTTTTTTTTTTAACCGAGGGGGAAAAAGATCGGGTTTGCCGATCTTTGCTATGACCTAGTTGACATAAAAAGGAGGCGGAGCTGCCACCAGATGACCAATAGCAAATACAGACAGGTCTAATCTAACCTTTATTGATACCCTTGGGGAAATTCCTTCTCTGCATTCGACCCATCTTATTCAAAGTTAACATTTTTAAGAGTTATTTTTCGCCTTTTATGCCTTTATTGGATAGGACAGTGGATAGAGTTGGAAACGGGAGAGAGTGGGGAAGGACATGCGGTAAATGCCCGAGGACGGAATTGAACCCAGGTGGGCCGCCACACCTCTGCACCTGGGCCACGCGACATAATCATTAGGCTATCGGAGCACCCCATTCAAAGTTAACCTTAACTATATATACTAGGAGCAGTGGGCTGCCGTGGTGCAGCGCCCGGGGAGCAGTCAGGGGTTAAGGGCCTTGCTCAAGGGCCCACAGTGGTGGTGACTGGGACAAGCGGTCGCTCTCACTTTCCCACCTCAACCTCTTGCCAGTCCGGGGACTCAAACCAGCGACCCACCGGTTACAAGTTCGCTTCACAAACCACTAGGCCACCACTGCCCCTAAGTGGCATAGGGCCGCATATTTCTCACAAGAAGAACAAACTATAATCATACACCAATATGAGGAGTTAAAAATGTAACCTACAGGCTAAAGCTAAGGCCAGGAAGGATAGCTGGCATAAAATTTCAGACTGTGTTAACGCATATGTTAATAGGATTATCAATATCACTGCCCCATATGAAGCACGAGTAGATCAGAGTATAATTGTGTACTTTATTAAATAAATGTGTTGCTTTGATGTATTCTTATGGTGTCTAAGATCATTTTATCTTTATTCTTTCAGCTGCAGCCCTGATGGTGTTAAACAGACTTGGGAGCACGTAAAGAACAAATACTATAAAAACATACTTCAAACAAGTAGGTTAGGTAGGCTTACTTTCATATCTTATAAGATCAACTTGTGCAAAGCTTTAGTACTTTAATCAGTCTCTGTTTTAAGATTATAACACTATACAAAGGCCTATAGAACTGTGAAATAGCTTTGGAATGGCATGCATCCAAAAACTCTTATCCTCCTAAGAAACCTTTTTACTATCCACACTCTGGATCTTCTATGTATGGTGATGCCATTGTCCAAAATAAGTGACTGGTAAGTAGGCAGTATTTTTATATGTATTGATCTGTTATCTCAAACAGAACCTGTTGCAGAGCAGGTTAGGTGAGCAGCTTGGCGAAGTAAGACGTGCACCGGTGTCACAATCCTCATAACCTCGGGTTAAACCTGAAATTACCTTTGCGAACCTAAAATCCTGCTTTGTAGTACAGGCCTCTGAATAAAGTAAATCCAACATTACATTTATTTTTTCCATCTTTTTCTTTAATCTCTCTTTCACCTTCCAGCAACTGAGGGAAATATCTGGGTTTTCGACCGCTACATGCTCTGTTCTGCTGCTGTGCTCAGATAAGATGGAGCTTTCTGTCTGTTGGTGCTGAGCAGAGATTATTTTGTTGCTGCCACATTTATACATGTTAGAACTTTGAGGTTTAAGCCCACAAAACACACAAACAAAAGACCTGAAACACACTAAAATGCTCCATAATGTGGACGGGACCTGCAAAGTTGATAATTGTCCGTCGTAGCTTTCACCTACACACAGTTTTTTGATACATTGTTTTATTAACGTTATTAATCCCGAAATTCAGGAAATTGTCTTTTCGCATATCCCAGTTGGGGTCAGAGCGCAGGGTCAGCCTCGTTACGGTGCCGTTGGAGCAGGAAGGGTTAAGGGCCTTGCTCAAGGACCCATTGGCTGCAATGGGGGTTCGATCCTCTGACCTTCTGATCCGTAGTCCAGAGACTTAACCGTTGCGCCACCACTACCCCAGTTCATATAAAGTATTCAGTACAGATGCCTTAAAAATCAATCTGAATGATGAAATCACAGTTAAATAAAGTGGAACTGGGCACCCCAGTAGCCTAATGGTTATGTTGCGTGATCTAAGTGCAGAAGCGTAGCGGCTGCCCGGGGTTTGATTCCGACCTCAGCCATTTAGAGCATGTCCTTCCCCACTCTCTCCCATTTCTGACTCTATCCACTGCCCTGTCCAATAAAGGCCAAAAATAAATCTTAAAAAAATAAATAAAGTGAAGATCAAACATCAATAATAAAACTAGATTGACTAGATAAACCTTGTGGCTGTATGTCTCCACCCACCAGTCAAGTTGCAGTTTGCATCCATGTATGTCCAGATTTGACCTTTGACCGATTGGGTAATAAATGTCATGATTTTATCCTATTAGACATTGGCGTGAAGATTTGTCGCAATTAGAGCATGAATTCTTGAGTTATGTCCAAAAATGTGTTCTAATGAGGTCATAGTGATCTTGACATTTCACCACCAAATTCTTCCTCCATGAGTCCAAATGAGCATATGTGTCAAATTTGAAGAAATCCCTTGATGGTGTTTATCATCTTCACAATGATGGCACAGACAGAGGGAGAATTTTAGGTAGGTTCTTATGAGATGTAATGTACATGGCCTGAAGTTAAACAGTTTGACAGTACAAAAGTGTGCTCATCCCTTTGCATGACCTAATTCCATTTTGCACTCAACAGTGTACAGTATTAGCTCGGATATCCCTTTATAGATGTCACAAAAGGACTTTTTTTCAGGCTGGTAGGTGATTTTCTTCCTTCCAGCTGGTTGTCTGAGGCCCAGATTCCGGTCCAGCTGTGGTGTGTAACAAGGTTAGGGACAGCTCATGTTATCCCTCACCAGTCATCCCCCTTTTTTCACGATCCCCAAGAGCTCTCAGACAGGCCTCATGCTGCGGACCAGAGTTTACATGGCCACTTCTTTTTTTTTCTCTCGCAATTTATTTACACTGCGGTTGTCTAGCAACCGAAACAACAGTCACTAACCCCTCCCCCCCGATTCTCCCTGTGTCATTGGTAGTTAACCCCCTTTCGCACAAAGCCACAGCTGCTGAGCGCTGATGTACACATGTTTTAGGATGTTCAGGTACTACTGGTAGTCCAGGGCTGTAATCTGTGCCAAAATTAAAGAACTCACATGTGGGCAAACTTTCCCAGGGGCTGCAAGCTCTGATGGTGGATAACCTTGGTGGGAGTTTATGACAAACAAGCTGTGACTCAGAAAAACCTACCCACTCATGTAATCAGTGGGAGATAGCCTTGCTTTAAGCATTGTTCACTCGCAGTGTTGTCTGGGAACTTATCAACGCTTTGCTCTTCCGCCTCGTGCTCCCTCGTCTGCGATGAATGTTTTCTGGAGAAAAAGAGGAGGATAAGAGTCCAATGCCTCCGGTCTGCCATGACATCATCCCTGCACACATCTGGAAACGCTAGAGCCAGTGTGTGTGTGTGAGAAGGGGGAGCTGCAGAAGAATAGGGAGGCTGGTGACACATCAGCAGTATGGAGGAAAAAAGAGGGGAAGAGAAAAAGAAAGGAGAGGAGGGAGAATGTTTATCGGATGAACACAGACAAAGATGAGATGTATAACCAAATAGTGTAAACACATTATTTTCTGCCAGAGGACTAATGAATCGGAAACCATGGCCTCTGCACACAAGCTCAGAGCCAAACTCTGGTTCATGGTTTTCTCCAAGAAAAAAAAGAAAAAAGAATAATGTTTTTCCTCAAGGAAACGCTTTGAGGACTTAAAAAAATGATTTATTTCCAAGCTCATGCAGTATTTTTTAAGATTTACACTCAAGTCAAAGTAACCAGAAGTTGCCACCACCACATTTAAGGATCTATTTTGTTTATTCTGTGCTGAAGTATTTTATTTTATTTTTTGGTCATATGTTTACATGTTTGGAAATGTGCTGAAATCTGTGCTAAGAGTTAGTGAGAGCATGAAAGGAAATGTGGCGCGGTCTGTCACGAGTTTGTTTTTCATTGTCACCACTAGAGGGCGACACTTTACCTGCACTGTGTTCCACTCAGTGATCAGAAATCATGTAAGTGACTGGCTGTCAAATCATGAGAACTGGAACCTTTTATGACTCTTATAAAACTGCAAAAGGAGGAAAAGATAATATTAATTGTACTTTCTGATTTATGCAGCTCTCATGCTCTGTTTGATGAACGTACATTTATTGGATCGTACAAATCTGTTAGATAAAGGCAAATAAAAAAGTTTAGTGCACATAAGGTTAGTAACATATAGCCTACATTCATACAACACTGTAAGGATGTGAAAAGCACACACAGAGAGAAGGAAACACAAGGAAGAGCAGAGACAAGGCAGTGGTTTGAGGGATATGGAGAAAGCTGTTTGCCAGATGTTTGTTCCAATGCTGCAACATGCTGGCAAACAAAGTTTGAACCTAGCCTCTCATTTAGCAGTTTATGATGAGCTTCCACACTCCCTTGATGCAAATCACTCAAATTGGCTCGAAGCTTTGCAATTATCTTCTGTCCTATTATTTCTTGTGCTTCACCCTGCTTTCGTCTGGAGTTTCATGAGTGACAGGAGAGACGGTGCTTTGAAGAGAAAGGGAGGAAAGGATGTCCAAATGTATTATGCAATAGAATATGAAATGAAAGGTCAGGAGAAAAAAAAAAAAACGGGGGGAGAAAGGAGGGAGGGAGAGCATGTTGGATATACAGTAGTCTCCAGAGCCCATAAGTTCAGGAGATTATAGAGAGTCTCGGCTAAAACTGATTGTACCGTGACCCACTAATCCAGCCACAGGAGCTTGTGATGTTGTTGTCTCCAGCAGGGCCTGTGGAGCACAGCGGACCGCAGCAGAGCACTGCTCTCCAGAACCCTGATCCTGAACTCTGCTGAGCTAGGATGCATTACCAGCAGAGCCACAGGCAGACACTGCCACATAACCAGTCTATCTGCCTGTCATTCTCTCCTCCCCCCTCCTCCTCCTCCTCTTCTTCATTTCTCCTCCTCCTCCTCCTCCTCGTCTTCTTTGGGGTACCACTGCAGCTTCATGACAAACTTGTCTGAGCAGCAGCAGAGGTGTACTAAACCTCTGACGCTTCCATTCTTTCCGTTACCATCATCTGCCTCACTTGGTCATGAGTCTCTCCAGGGGTGAGCTGAGGAAAGAGGCAGAAGAAGTCTGAAGGGGGTAATTGTGGTGAAACCAGCCAACTCCCACCCCCATGAGCTAGAACAAGGCCTCCACCCCCATGGGGTTATCCTTTCTTCAATCTGGAGAACTGGAAAAAGATCTGACTCACAGGGTGATAAATTCCTTTCCTATGTTGAAGGATTCCCCAAGGAAACTATTACTAGCAGTCACGACACATTGCCAAGATCAATGTGTAAAAATAAATAAAACATGCTACTCTTTGATTACGTCAAATTATCCTCAAATTCCAGCTATGCATATATTTGTATGGACATTTGAAGTTTTTGAGATACCCTTTTGGAGTTTTACATGCTCAAAGATGAAAAATATTGTTTCATTTGGCACTAAACATGTGGAATCCCACTTTTTCCTGTGTCTTTTTTGAGATTTTGACACTGTCTTACATTTTCCGTGTTATTGGATGTTACTCCTGATTTATTACTCTTGAGTCAGGTCAGTGTTGCAGGCTTTAAAACACTTGTGTCAGAGTTTGGCTTCTGCAGAGCTTTTACACAGTTGTTTCAGGCTGGGTTCTTCGTGTTGCTCTGCTTTAACTTTCACATGTTCATAGCAACTGAGAGGTGCTGATAACAATGCCTTGAATGATTTACGTGGAGAAAATAAGTTGCTTTTTCTAATTATCCATCTTTTTTAGTGATTAAACAAATAATATCCTGAACATGTGAGTGCTCCGTCCATCCAAAAAGGAACAAATCCAATGGTGAGCGAGTTATACACACAGCTGTGAGTTTATAAATCATCTCTGAGAATATCAGCAAAGACCGAGGAGCAAAATAATTCCCAGCTGCAGTCTTGAGTCAGCCTTGCCTTCATCTATCCTCAAAACATCATGGTAATGAAGATCAGCAAGCTGTTTTCAATCAAACAACACAGTCCGCACTTTGCCTCCTCCTTTCTGCTATTTCCTGCCAATTTCCACTCCTCCATTCATATGGCGGGAATGTCGGATGTAAAAACTGTATTTTAAAAACTGGAGAAAATGTGCAGTCTGTGAGGAGCTAAAAGAGTCCAGATTTTACAGGAGAGAGGGGGACTGCTGAGACTCGTGAGGTTATGCAACAGGTTTGGCAGAGAGGGACCCCTAAATCACAGAGGAGGATTTCTGACAACTGGTTTGTGAGATATCCAGTTGCATCTCTATTTAAATAAAAAAAAGAAATATCGCAATGATTAATATTAAAAGAGATCAAGATTGATCTCCATCTGTGGTTAAGATGTTTTTACAATAACAAGTTAAATCAGATTTTGTGATCAGATGACAGCATATGTTACACTTACCACCTTATCTATGACCCTTGGTAACAACTGTAACTTTATGACTTGCTAGACATGACGCAGAGACGACTTCAAACAACCTCATACAGGGAGTGGCTCTCTGGATCACGGCAAATTAACAAAAGTTTATTAAAGTACATAATAGTGCAGACAGAAGCGCAACATCATTGGTAAAGAGTTAAAACCAAGCTAGTTTTATGAGTGACTCAGACTTTCCCTGAGAGATATGCTTTTTCCCCTCACATAAACAATTAAACGTTCCCCTTAATTATCTAATTCATCTAATTTAGACAGCTGCTGCGTGAGGAAAGCACAAGATTCTTGTTCTCCCTAGACTACTACCGTCTAAGAGAACCTCCTACAGACTGAGTCAGTATCAACAGTCAGTGACCACAAAGTGCAGAGACTCTGTAGCCACCCCACATCTTTGGTTTTATACCCTGATACTTCCTTACCTTGTGAAATATATACAGGATCACGAGAAAATACGTCCTGTCAGGCATCGAGCTATGCACTTGTGGCAGATCCACAGTTTGTCACAGCAATTAGCATCCTATGAGGAACTCCTGGCAGTTACGGGTGTGTTTTATGTGTGACTTTGGCAATAGACAGGTAGTTCATCCAATCACCTGGCAAGTAGTTTTTGAAGGTGCCTGCCCTTTTCCAAACAATTTCTCTAAGGACAGCTTCTCAGACGGTTTGTGATGGTACATCAGTTTAGCTCCAATGATCATTACAAGCATCACATCAGGGATGATACATACTGGGTTAGAACAGCTCAGAATACAACAGTATTCTTGGTTTCATTAACAAGAATTAAAACTATAATCTGTTGTCCAGGCTGGTGACCCGATGAAAAAACATGGCACGTTCTTGCAAAATGAGGAACTGAATCTTAGTAGATCCTGCCAATTAACTAGTGATTATAGACATCTTTTGTATTTGTATTAGTTGTTTAATCAAAAGTTTAAATATAGTCAGCCTATGATTGCAGACAAACACACCTCTGCATCATTAATAGGTACATAAATGTGGGTGTCATCAGCATAGAGGCAAACTGAAGTTGTATGTTTAAAAGATTTCCGCAACTTCTAGTTAATTGTGTTGATGTAACAATTGTTAAATGGTAATTTGATGATAATTGAACCTGTCAGTCTCATGTCTGAATAAGCGCAAGTTACTTTTCCAGTAAAAGTCATCAGATCAGAGTAACATTTTCAACAAGGCAGGAGAACTGAACTGAATGCAACACATAGAGGCTGTAGCAGCACAAGGTTAAATACACTGAGAGAGAGATTACATGTGCATCATGACCTCTGAGATCACCTTTACTGTACATGTTTATTATCTCAGTAGTCATATTTCATGCACAAAGAAAATGAAATTAGTTTATTGAATCAGGAAACACTGTGAATGAGCCAACTTTAAGTTGAGGAGATTATTTTCTTTATAATATAATTCATCATACATTTTCCCCTTATGGTGTGAGGGTAAGAAACAACCCTTGTATAAGCAGCGATAATCAGACCAGTACTGTCCCTCTGTGTTTTCTATTTTCATTGAAACAAGCTGTCATTTATTAAAGCATCAATGGCAAAATAAGGTTTTAAATCCACCCCGCTTGTGTGAGAACAGAGAGTGATCCTCCTTGCTATCAAATGACATTTTTTATTGACTGCTGTTCTTGCTTTGTCTCTCTGCTTCTTATTTTTAGGCAAATGCAGATGAGAGATAAGTTAAAAGGAAGTCCGTAAAGTTTGAAGCTACAGGGGTCCAGTGGCTCTGTTATGCTGTTGGGGTTTGGCTCCAATTGCCTCCTTAAAGGGAAGGGTCACTGCAAATCAATACAACGTTGTTTTGAGTGATCGACTTTATCCTATAATGAAACATCTGAATACTTTCCGGATGATAATGCCCCCATCCATGAGGCACAAGGGATCACTTAGTGGTTTGATGATTATGAAAATGATGCTCTGGCCTTCGCAGTCACCAGATCTCAATCCAACATCCAAACGAAGGAATATCTTTTGGAAGAATGGTGTTCATTCCTCCAGTAGAGTTCAGAGAGCTGGAGATGTAAGGTACAATGAAACTGGTTTGGCAGCACCTGGTGGTCCATCACCTTAGTTAGACATTTTATGTTGGGTTTACCTCTAATTTGTCACCCAACCTCATCCAAGCATTGTGGCTCTTGATGCAAATGTTTTTTCATGTCCTAATGAAACTGTATTTAACTATAAGAAAAATATACCACTGTAACTGATAGAGGAAGCCAGCAATGTAACAAACTCCATGTCTGGGAAAGACATTAGAAGATAACCATATGGTTATGCAAAAACACACCTCTGAATTTTGCTGTTGTCTTAATTGCTTATGTAGATTTAGGTATAATCAGCATAACAGTCAAAAGTTATATAAACCCAGAGCATTTTTAGCAAACCACAAATAGAGCCAGCATCCAAATCTTAATACCTAGTGGTCAATTCAAACCCTTCAAAGTCATCTCTGTGTATCAAAGTTTAGTATTTTTTCAAGTTTTTTTTTCAAGAAGATGTAATGCTACACCTTTGCTTTCTCTAGAATGCACAGATCTATAAAGTTCCCACCTACTTTCCCAAACCACCCCTCACCGATCACTGCAACTCGGCACACCAGCTCACCTGCAACTGTGCTCAAACACTGTAAAGCTACTCTACATACACTACATAATGCCATGTAATAGCACTGAAGTAATTCAGGCATTCATGTTAGAACTGGAAACCATTTATGAAGAAGAAAAATGGTACACAATGCCCCAATTTGGAAGTTGACAGGATTGGTTCCTTAGGTCTGTTATATATGAAATCCAGGAAGTCTGAATCTGTGCAGTTTCAAGGTAGAAATGCTCAGTAATGGCGTTGTAGTTTTCAAATGTGAATGTTTGGTTAAATACTTAACTGTGTCACACAGACAAGACTCGAGACACGAGCTGCTCCACATTTCAGTAGAGTTCACTGTGATATTTCATTTGATTTATTTGTCATACCAAATGCTTTTTCCAGATCAAGTGGGGTCAAGTGCTGAAATGCAATGTAAGGAAAAAAACTTTTTTATTTACGGTAGCTGAGCGTGCAGTATCGCTGCCATGGAAAATCCTGTATCCAGACAGCACAAACAGAACACTTGTGGAGAGATAATAAGTCTAAAGTAAAATATGACATTACTTCTTAATTGTGAAAAATATCAGGATTAAGTGTGTTTATTTGTTCATTACTCAGCAATGGCTTCTTCCAAGGAGGAGTACTGATGAATTAATAGAGATACTTGGAGCCTGGATGCATGTCATATGGGTTCAGGAGGGAGAAATTAATCTCATGTTCATTATGCCCCCTGCCAGCTGGAATTCATGTCAACTGTGCATTGTTGCTGGTGAGAACAGAAAGGATTTAATAGAGAGAGCATGTTTTGAACCCTGATTTTGGTTCATTTGTGCCTAAATAAACCTGATGATGTGAATTCAGATTGCCTTGCTTGCATATTTCTCAACCGCTTCTGTTTGGTGTAGAAGTTCAGATGGCAGTCATTATCAATCAACAAACGTGTGGAGGCGAACAGAATCCCGTAGGCAGCCAACGTTTTATAAAATTACCCCTCTCTCCTGTTTCAGGGGCTTTTGTTTTTCTTTTCTATGCCGACTCCCCCGCAAATCTGTGGGACCTCTCGGCTCGGAGACATCTGACCCAATGTTATGGGCATTTCAAGGAGCACATTTGTCCAGCCTCTTCTGTTGGATTTGATTTCTTTGGAAAATAAACACGAGCACAATATAGCTATTCTTAAAGGAGAGCTGCCGCCTTAGCTTTCTCATCGTCCTACAATCACAGGTCGCTTGTGTAACCTGTGTCAGCAGTTTGATGCACTTCAATGTGTTATTATGGCAAATGATGAAGTGCGTGTTTGTCTGACTGGGTTTATGTCTGAGTGTAGATTATAAAGACATAAAAGCAAGAGAGAGTGTGGAAAGAAACAACATGCTGGCTTCCCTGTTGTCTGAGATAAAACAGGAGGAAGGAGCTTGGTGCTTTCTCATTACCTGCTTAAATGCTTGTCATCCATGTTTTTCTCTCAGTCATTCCCACTTCACTTGACAGCACAGACCCCTGACCTATCGCCTTCAAGGACCTCAGGCGAAAACAAATGAGCTCACCCTCTCTACTCCAGGTTTAGGCCATGTGTGTGTGAAATAGGGTTTAAGTTACCTCAGATATCGGCCATGAGATCTGAACCACGCTACACCTTGAATCACTCACTCTTTGACCCACAAACTCGTACCATCTCCTCCCTTCCTTGGACACTTACACCCCGCAGCGTTCCCTCTCAACGTACTGTACATCGACGCTTTCAACGTCTTCTGAAACGTTCTTGTTCTGCACTGAGGTGTGTGAGCCTCCCCAAAGATGCTAACCTCCTCCAGGTTGATATATCAATCCCTGAAATCTTGTGTCATGACTTCACCATGTTGCCACATCACAGATTCATGACCACCCGCTCCTGTCCAAAACTTAATCTAAACCAGTTCGTGAACATGCGGAATGGACCGCGAGGCTTTTTTCTTTTTTCCTACTTTTGCAATTTCTTCTGCTCGGCAGCTGTTGGATCAGGGTTCGTCAGGATTAGTCAGTGTCTGTGCTTGAGTTCCGTATTGGTCATTACAGGGGGGGTGATGGACTGTTAAAACCCACGGTGAGGGAAATGTCTCTCCAAGTGCGCCATGACTCACTCCTGTAGCACTGCACTTCAGTCACGCCGTACAGTCTGTCTCTGCAGCGTCTCTCGCTTGGAAAAGGCCAGGAGATTTTCTACCTTCTAAAAAAGTAAACAAACTGGCTGTGCAGACTGTACACATGTTTGAAGATGTTAACAACTGACACGCTCGACACTCTCCAGATCGTGTCTCGCTAATGGCTCAGCTGGGAGCTCACTTTTTTGTATTTGCACTCGTGTGTGGGTGACAGAAACAGAGACATGTTTCAGGAAAAGCCTTCATTTATTGCAACCCAACCAGCGCTCTCCATCTTCTCCTCCGTCCTCAGTCTTTCCACTCTGACCACATCTATCTCTTCCACCCCCCTCCTCTTTATCCTGTGTCTTGCGTTTTCGCTGGCAGACATAAATCAAGCGTCTGGAATGGAAACACTCACGTTACTGGTGTGCCACATGTGTTTATATTTAAAGCCTTTTCCTCTTTTTTTTTTTTGTTAACCCCCTTTTGCAGAGAGAGCACCTGAAAAACACAAGAAGGGGAAACCGCTGGAAAGTGTGATTCAACCGAAAATGTGCTGCCTCCCCCCCTTCCTCCCCACC
>OMNN01100139.1:0-15863 GCA_900302755.1 Chromis chromis | reverse complement strand
GACAATTTTTATTTGGGTGTCTAAGTCTCATCAACACGGATGTTAAAATCCAAGGTTTTCCAGCAGAACACCACATAGTACCAATATGATCAATGTTATTCACTTCACCTGTCAGTGGTCATAATATTGTGGCTGATCGGTGTATATTGTAACACTACCTTAAAATTATACAAAATAATTACATTTGTTTACTAACTGAATTAAATTTATTAGCATATCTCCAGTAACACAAAGTCTACAGGGACAGAATTTAACATGAGGTTGCTAAGGGAATAACATAAAACAAAATAAATTAACTTGTCCGCCTTAACTTATCGGTGCAGCTTAAAAAGAACAGACACTGTCCACTCAAATTATTCTCAATTATTTGAGCAGAGACAACATTTTCCACAATGCTATGAATGGAATTATAAGCCAATAGACGTAGCAAACATACTGATGGCAACATTCAGCAACAATCAAACACACTTTTACATCATATTTGTGCACCTGCTTGTAGGAGCTTCAGGAAAACAAGTGAAGTGATTACAGTTTTTCAGTGATGAACATACAAACAATCCATACGAGTAGCTCCGTGTTCTGAAATAATCAAACTATTCATGTTACATGTTGTCTTTATCTCTGTTTATCAATCCCCCTCCCCTGTTGTGACCCCTTAAAAACCCACCTGTGATACACACTCCGACAACTCTGCGATCAAACCGGCTCGCACTAGTCATCATTAGATACAATTGTGCTCTTGTCATGTTGAAAGAGACTCAGTGGTGAATATCGGAATCTTGATCTCTGAATAGTGCAACAACACACGGGTGCCTGAAAGGAAACTGCACAATGCAGCATTGTGGAGGCAGCGACAGGCCTCATTAGCCGCACCACATCCTGGTTATCTGATCTCCGTGCAGACCGACTTGTACCAGTGATTCTAACTTATGACTCACCTCAGCATCAAAGGCCGGAGTGTCAGACTACCTGCCAAAGCCACATCACATGACAAAATGGTGCCAAAGATGTGCTAACGCCTGAAACTGGAGACAACAATGTGAAATAAGAGCTTTTCTGGTCAGTGTTAGTCAGCAGTGATAATCTGGAGGTGATGAGATTTGTTTTCATGATCGCTGAGGCATGAATGTAAGGAGAGTTGTACTGCGGGTATGTTAGGGTTAGACTGAGTGTCACCAAGATAAGATGACAAGATAACAAGTTTATTTAACTGTGTTTGTCTTTTGTGTTTGCTAGTTCAATGTTCTCCTTTGCCCAACCATTTATATATTCTTTCCTCAGCCTCCCTTCTTTTACAAACAAGGCATGTTCCATGGCCTGATTTATTGTAATGAACGCACTTGATACATTGTTATACAAAAGGCTGAATTAAATTTCCATCTTCAAAGCAACGCCTGTATTAGAAAGTTGGGAATCGTGTTTGACTCCTAATTACATTTTAAAATTTAAGAAGTTATTTCATGTGATCATCTTCTTCATATTATCTAATAAAGTTAATGTGACAAGCTGTTGGCAAACATGTTCTTCTTTACACATCTAAGAGATGTTGTGTGGAGTAACATTAGCAATCATTTGGCCCACTTGATAAATGTAAGTCCAATATTCACTCTCCCTTCAGCTTGGTTTATGGTCCCCAGACTCCTGATTAAAAGTGTTTGGTGCTGTGCAGATAGTGTACAGTGTTTTTTTTTTTTTTAGAGCTTTTATACTCTGCTGTTGCTGAAACAGGGCTGGTGAGACTTAAGGTGGATGCCTGGGAGCCAAAACGATGAGTTAAAAGACACTAAAGTGCTCCACAGAGCTGAGGGAAAATACAGATTTAGGTCATACTGCTCTCTGTTTTGATCACTATGAACCACCCTTTTGCTGTACATGTAGTCATGTGATCAAAAATGTTGATCATTGTTGCTTTAAGTATGAGACTTACCCAGTCATAGTTTTAAGCGTTTTCCAAAAGCCATTTAATTTCAAACATTTGAATGGTTTCAATTCATAATCCTTATACATTTAATGTTCTGCAGCTGGTTTAAAATGCAGCTGCAAGGCTTTTAAATTGATCTTAAAGTAAAATAAATTATCATCCCTGTTTTGGTATGCCTCTATTGTCTTGCAGTTACCTGAATCCTGAAAGTGTTTATGATTTGCATATAGTTGCTTTGGCCATCTCCGCTGAGAACACCAAAGTGCTCGCACAACTGGCTCCAAGGACAACCCTTCCAGATTTTAACATCACCATCTCAAAGACACCTTTGGAACAGATGGATCACTTTACCCACCTTGGAAGTTTCCTCTCGATGCGATGCAACTCCGAGAAGGATGTGGAAAAAGTGGACAAAGACTTAAAACAACCATTCAAGCTGTTGTCATTTAAACCTCACTGTGAAACTATGCGAAACATGGACCCTGTGCCATTGAGACTTCAAGAAACTTGTGCACTTTTACCTGCAGATGTTTCAATCAATCATTAACATCAGTGGGAGGACTATGTCACCAACTTTTCAGTCCTTGAGAAAAATCAAGCATCAAAAATGCCTCAGATGGAGGAGTTCCATGCACTACGTGGGTAACACCAAACTTCCCCACCAGATCCTCTATAGCAAACGCAGCATCAGCAAAAGACCCCATGTCACAAAGATCGCTCAAGACTGTGAAGACCAACATCTACATAAAAAGCTGTGAGGAACAAGTGGATTATAACAAATTGTGGCTTTAAACAATCTCAATTGCAGCTGCACTGTTTGAACAAGACAAAGACGAAAGATCTGCCAAGTCTTACCACGACTACCTCCATGTAGCTGGGGCAACTTGGACAAACGCTTGTTTGAAGTAAGGATAGTTTTTCCAGTCACCTGTACTACCAACACAATAAATGAGAAAAAAAATAGACAAGAAAACAATATACTGTAGGATTTGATTATGCTGACATACACTGCACTTATGAGCAACTAATGCCTGCAATACATTTAACTCCTCCTAATGTATATTAGTATAAAAGGTGATTTAGAGTGTCTCCTGTACCAACCTGCAGAACAGAAATCTGCTTCCAATCCTCATCAAACGACAACAAAGAGAACAGGCCTTGTCCCTCTGCTCAAAACTTTGTCTTTTTGTGCTTATTGGGTATGAAGTTAAAGAAATAATGTTCACTTAAGTTTAAAGTGCTTTCATCCATTTTTGCGTGCTTTGTATCAGAAGTAGAATCTTACTCTAAGAAATGTTTCTCAGATCTCGAGGGGTTGATGGTGGTTTTACAAGCAAAGAAGAATAGTGTATTTGAGGTCACAAAAGGACAAGGACAATATTTTCCTTTAAAAGGGATTCTTTATCAAAAAGAACCTTCAAATCCTCTGCAAAAACCAGGGCTTGGTTTTCCCCAAACAGTGTTGAGAAAAAATCCGACACCTAAAGAAGTTCCCAGTGTAGCGATAACAACCTGAGGCAGAGAAACAAGTGAAAAAGTCAAGGACATATCACAGTCTTCATGACAAGAATTTTATTTTCTTTTTTTTAATTACATTTTGCATTAAATTAAAGAGTTTTTTCTTTACAACATACATTAAGCTGTGAATCAGATGTTAAGGAAGTGGAGAGAGTAGGGCAAAAAACTTTGTGACGTCACAATATTTTACAAGCTTACAAAGTTCAAAAGTTTGAGAAGTTGAGAAGAGAGTCGATTTGCATCTAATAGCAGTGTATTATAACAAGGGTGAAAGACAAAAAAGGCACACACCAAAGAACCTCACTGTCCACAGCAGCCTTCACAGTCGAAACCTAATCCAGTCTTTAAAATGTTCAAACCCTCCTCGGATAGCAGGATGCTTGATGTTGCTGAATCTTAAATGCAGCTGCAGCTAAACTCGCTCGTCTACGCAGGATGTGGACATTTAACCTTCTGACCCAGACAGGTTTTCTTGTTCACATTCTGCGCGGACATGACAGTTCTCCCAGGCGAGAGCCAACGCAACTGAACAAGAAATGTTTAGTCCAGCAGATCAACATTATTCCAGGCCTGGGAAAGTTGCTGGTTCATGCACTCAATGCACTGGAGGGTGTAAACAGGGCCTTTATTTGTGCCCAGTCACCAGTTTACAACAAAGCCGAGTCTGGAGTGAACACACACCTTCAAGCTAATCTTGGGTCTTTTGCACTTTGAAGATGATCGCTTTAATTAATTACTGGGATAATTGCTTGAACTGACCCCAGATCTGTTTCTGATGGGACACCTTCCTCCCTGCGTCTACTGTATGTACAACATGGTAGTCGGGTCACAGATCCTCCACGTTCCTTCTTATTTTAGCTGTGGATTGAGACATAGTTGGCTTTCCTCCATTGAGAAACGGAAAAAAAATTGCTTGATATCAAGAAAACTTTTCACCTATCTACACATACAACACTAAGGGAGTGCTCCACTGATTTAAGTGTTTAGGTGAGGGGGTGGGGGTGGTCAATAAAAATCCTCAAGTAAAAAGGAAGTGAAAGCAAAAAAAAAAGGTCTGATTAGTCGAACTCTCATCCGCTCATAAGGCCTTGATAATGAGAGTTAGTGAACATAAAAACTAAACTTCCTCAAACTGTTTTCTCTTACATAAAAAAGGGGGTTAAATCATTTTTTAATATCGTCGTTTTAAAACTTTCTTCACAGGAACCAGCCTGTTTAACTGCCTAACAAATTACTGTTACGATGCGCTCAAGAAGCCTAGAGTCGTGTTAGTACACCGGTTGCTTGTGTGTATCCATATACTGTACGTTTGCTGCGGTATCGTAGTTGCATTATTATTATTGCAGTGCACCAGAGAGATGCACGTACGTTGGCCTTCTCAAGTAACAAATGTTAATTGTTCAGTTTATCAGTCAATTAACCGTCACTCCAAACAAACAAGACAGCAAAAAAAAAAACAACAAGTAAAAACAAATACCAGGACTTTTAAATTGTAGAAAATAGAAAATCAAAAAACACTCACAACGTCTTCATCGACACTGCCAGCACAACATAAAGGGTTGCTTTAAGCGCATTAATGGCACAATCAGAAATGAACCACAAAGATGAGTGTGTGTGTTGTGTGTGTGTGTGTGTGTGTGTGTGTGCATGTGTTTATGTGTGTGTGCCGGAGAGAAAAAGAAGGAAAGGAGCTGCTCCTTTCCTCTGTTTCCTCCCCGGACTGTAAGTGTGTTATGTCTAGGGACCAGAATTACAACAATAACACCTACATTCTTTAATTGCATTTTTATCAAACCAGGGAAATATCATGACGTAAGAAAAAAAATAAAAAAAATACGACAAGGAGACAAAGTTAAACAGCTATTAAAAGAAAACATTGTTACTACTTCAGGGTGTAAGGCACAAATTTACATGTGGAAAAAAAGAAGCAGGCAATACAGATGTTTCGATACGTTTTCCTTTTTTTCGCCTGCTCATCTGCGTGACGCTGCGAGGAAAAAGACGATACGTTCCGAAGGTGGAGGCGCATCGCTCCGTTTGCTTGCAGCCTCACTTCCAGCTTCTTTTTCTATGTGTGTATGCAGATTCCCACACTGTTGCCACAGCTGCTTCTCTTGTATTTGCAACATGCAACAGTGAGCTTTGATGGCACCGGTAAGCCAGCAACCAATCAGGACGAATGTTTCTGACTCACACAAAACCACAGTGCTGATTGGGGTTGGGGGGGGGAGATGCTCATTGGAGGAGTGAAAGGGTGAGATTCAGGAAGTCTTTTTTTTAAAATGATTGGTCTAAAACAATGGAAATTCTGATCCGTAAAGGTAAAAGTCCTGGTCTGGCACAGTTTAAATAAATATCTCCTCCTCGTCACGCATATCTCAAGCTGCAGGTCCCACTGAGCACACAGTAAGACCTAGTGGACCTTTAGTCATCAAGAAAGTTCTACTGGCTCCAGTTTAATGACTTTAAATATTTTTTTTTTCTCACACTTGATTAATTAATATTAAAAGATCTCTTCTTTGTCCTCTCTCTCTCTCCCCAAGCCTAGAAAGTCAGTCTGTTTTTTTTTTCCAAAAGCACTTAATAAAAATAAATACAACAAGCTATTAGTATTAACAGTCATGTGTTAATCAGTAACCAGTACAGTAGAAGATTCTTCTGGCCCAGGCTTCTGAGTCAGACCCAGGCAGGACTTGATTGCTGTAACACTGAGAGGCTTTTCACAGTTTCCGACAGAACCCAGGCAGCTGTCTGTCCTTTCAGTCCAATCTCTCTGAGTGCTTTTTCGCTCAGATTCTCCAGTCCTCAAGGTACTGTACAACGATTATTCTCCAACCCCCCCGCGCTGTCTTCTTATGTGCTTTTACCAGCATGATAAAGTTTCGAGTCCCTGTGACCAAAGACACCACAAACAAGAGAGCCACCGTCTTGAATGCTACAGGGTGCCATTGGATGAAATATTCAGGACGACCATCATCTTCTTTTTCAGTAGCACACGTTCCCATGCGTGTGTTTGCACAAGAACTGGGAGCCGGCCAGAGCAGGAGCTCGGTGACGGCAACAAATGACGACAACCATTGTATATTTACATATTTATATAAAAAGAACGTGTTTTCTTTAAAAAAAAACTGTGTTGCATTTTCCACTGTAATGTACACCAAAAACAAACAAAAACACTAAAAGGAGATGCAAGTTGTACAGTATTCCCTGTTTTTTTCTCTCGTTCAGAAAACACCTTTCACTACTGTCTTTTCACATTGGACCGACGGGCAAATAAACTGACTATGTGCCGGAGTCACTGGACTTGACTTTTGTCGAGAGTGAGACTACGGAGGGTTTGGGTGGGACATCAGGCTTGAGATGCTTGATGCCCGTTCGAGGCAGTGAACCGTAGGAACTCATTCCAGGCTGCCGGGACAGAGATATGCCCTGTGCTGTCATTTGTATGGAGTCCACCCTCTGAGGTGCAGGCGGTGGAGTCTCCACACGGTTGAAGCTGTGATGTCTCGCCAAATGGGAGGAGTTAGATGAGTTGGTGTTGTGCTTCTTGAGGGCGGAGGATCCAGAAGCAGCAGATGCCGATCCTTTCCGGAGCCCGTAGACCGACGAGTGGACCTCCAGGCGTTTGCCCATCTGTGGGACAGCAGGAGGGACTGTAAGGGAGGCCTCTCGTTGGGGCACGCGCGGTGGCAGCACCCCATCTGGATCCACCATGTTGAGGTTGTGACACGGGCTCTTCATTGTCTTGTACTCCAGGGTGGCCCCCTGGTCGTCCATGACCCCGTGGCCCATGCTCATATCGCTGTGATGGGGCTGCTCCACGTACTCATGCTGGTATGACTGCTGGTGCTGCTGCAGATGAGGCTGGAGCTGGAGCTGGTGCTGATGCTGCGGCAGAGGTAGGACTACCACGCTGGGGATGTGCCCCGGTGAGGCCCTCAGGGGCAGGTCTGTAGAGATAACAGGGGAGCCCATAGGTGGCATGTCCTTGGTGCAAGCGTTGATGAGGTTCTGGTTTCTCTCCCACTCACGGCTGCCCCGGCTGGGCTTACGACGTGGCTGCATGGGAGTGGATTCAGGCGTTGGCAGAGCAGCAAGGTCCAGGTGATGCTGGTCTGCTTTAATCAGCATCTTCCCATTTGGTGTCAGTCTCCCGTTGTGCATCAAAGGCGTGAGGATGGCCTCAGGGCGACCGTCTTTGGCCTGCGTCTCAAACAGGCCAGTGAGCTTGGTCACACTGTTCATGGATCCCCGGCGGGAGTGGAGGTGGTGGCTGTCCTTTTCCTTGCGGCCTGTCAGGTCCATGTCTCGCCGCCGGTGGTCACAGACACAGTAGACGATGATGCCAGAGAAGATGGCACCCATGGCAAATGCTAGGATGACGGCGATGGCCAACAGGGTCACAGGAACGAGCTGGTCTCGACCCTTCTGGTAGCTCTCACGTATCACACCTGCAGAGAGGCAGAGATGAAATTCAGACCAGCAAGAATAAAAGAAGGGGAGATTCCACTGCTGCTATGGGGCTGTTTGTAGGAACTTGCTTCTAAGAATAAAGAGCTGTTGGGAAAGATGTTTATTATTAGACTAACCCAAAAAAAATAGAAAACAATGCTCAATTACAATAATTAAAAGATATTTTCTGGGTAAAAAGATTAGAGGTTTAAATAATTTCATGAAAAACATGCAAATGAAGGAGGATTTATCCCATCATAAGGAACATCTATTCAAAACAGCACAAATGGTAGCTTGAAGTAACAACATTCAATATTTCCCGAAAATCCAATCTTAGACTGAAAATGCGTTTTGGAGGGGTGATTATGATTCACATTTTAAATCCCAGATAAAACCTTCTGCTGAAATGAAAAAAGATATGAGGGCAGATAAAGGAGCCTGAAATACCCGAACCCTTTCTTCTCATAGATGCAAATGGGAGACTTTTCATAAAGCTTGGATCCAATCTCATGAATCACAGAGAATACATTAAAAAGCCTCTGATTAGGCGCTAAATCCAATGAGCTGTGTCATCAGTGTCTTATGAAAGCGCCACTTTCAAAGACTGGCAAAGACGCGCTGCGATACGGCAAAATAAAAGATAATTCAATAAAGGCAGCTATGAAGTATTTTAGCGTGGAGAGAGTGGGAGCAGCAGGTTGTGTGTAGTGAAAACAGGGTCAACAATAATCTGCGCACACGGATACATGAGCTGTGGACACATGCACCTCCCACACACACACACACACACACACACACACACACACACACACACACAGACACACATGCTCTCAGATGATAACCTGCAGCCTGTTGATGAATGTAGACATCTAATGCAGCATGCTGTTCGCTGGGTGGACTGGGTTAAGCACACTGGTCCACAGCAGAGAGATTTATAATGCGTTCACACATGACCTGTGGCCAACACAGATCAGTTACCACAGACAGAGGATTAGGCAGGTGGGCTCGATCACTTAAAAAGCTCCCGCAGCGCAACCACTCGTCTTGATAGCGTGACTCGGTTACACGTGGGCACCGTGCTCATCGTCTTTCTAGAGTGGTATGTATTACTCCCTGCACAGTGTATGAGATTTTTGAAATACCATGTGTGTGCTGGTCAATAAAACCTACAAAAATGCACAAAAAAGATGGTATCTGGATGATATATGTAAGTAAATTAAGCTGATATTCATATGCATGAATGTAATTCTCATAATTCATTATGCCGGAGAGTGTTTCCCATACAGAGGAGGCATGTTTACTGTGAATCTACACTCTAAAAAAAGAACTAGGTGGGTGAAAGGATTTGAACGGCATTCAAAAAAATCATTTTAATTTACTAGAAATTTGCTTGAGGTGGCAGGAACGGCTGAAAGTGGCTATGACTGTGCCATTTTTTGTTTCATTTCTTAAAATCTGCTTATACTGAGTTGCTTTTAACTAGCACCTCCTGGCTCTGATATACTTCAAGTTTATTTAGTTTATTCCTCAACATGCACACTGCACCCTATACCATCCTCACGGCTCAATTATCAGCGTATGAGCTGCTACCATGAATTTTTAGCACGACGCGCTGCTCAAAACAGATGTCAACAAGCAGATCGATGCAATTTTGCCTTTTTACGCTCCCAAATCACGCTCCTCTTCCTTCTCGCATGGCATCCGTGTTTCAATTTGCTCTGTAATTTTTCAAAAGAAGACGCCAACAAAACAAAGCATTAGTTGCAATAATTCTCCAAAATCCTGAAGGGGCTGCGTAATCATGTTTGGCTTTTCAGCTCGGCTGTGTCGCTGAGGAAGTACTCGGAGAATATCTTTTTTCTGCGTCTCCTCGCTAAGACACAACACAGACACAGAGACAGCATGGTAATCTGTTCTCATGGAGCTGAAATCCAGACTCTCTCAAACTAACATCCATAATCCTCACTCGCTGCAGTCATACTTCATTAGTCCAACAACATGACTTAAAACTCATTTTTTCTAGCCGGAATAAAGCACTGAGCAATGACTCAGTCTCTGTGTGGACTTTAAAGCTCAACCAGGATTTAAAAAAAAAGAGCAGTTACATTTGCTCTGATCGTTCCTCATTTATTGTAAAAACAAAACTTCACTTTTCTGCTTAATAGAGTCCTGACAGCATGCAGCTGAGCCATACCTCATTTCATGTTAAACAAAAGCTCTAAAAACGTCTTTTCTGGCCCAAAATGGTTTCTTATCAAGGGCGAACCCAGCCGTGTGGATAGTGTGCGAAGTGATGAGTGTTATCTGCAGCCAAGCATTAACGTTTGACAAGTGTTATGGTGTGGACTCGTGTGACCAAAAGGCCGAACTGTCTGACGAAACATCTGCTTCTCATCTCACACAGTAACAACTGAGAGAGATACCCGCTGCCATCTTTCACTTTGGTGACTTTCCTGCGTCCTTTTGTTTTTTTTCTGCTACTTCTCTCCTTTACTGAAACAATGAATCACTTTTCTGACTTTCTTCTCGTTTCAGAGTGTTTTCTTTCACACCGCTCGGCTTCCATATGGTAAGTGTTCTATTCAGTGGAAACTGGGAAGGCTGTAATTACAACCTTGTGGTCTTTGTGAGTTATCATCCTTTGGCAGAAGCGACAGTGGTGACGGGTGCCGTCCTGCGAAACAAAGACGAGATGGAGGAGGAATTCAGCCTCACTTGAGGTGAGGAGGCCTGGAAATCTCCAAAAGGCCATTTGTGTGAAGAGAATGAAAGTGCAAGCATAAACAAATACTTTGGCAAATTTCTCATTTTTCCATAATCCTTGTTAAATGTAAATACGTTCATTCATCTCTGTCTATGGCGCTTACATGCCGACAGAGAGCCAGTCAAAACTGTTATGAATTTTCATGACAGTGAATTTATAGCTGCTAAAGGTTAACTTTCTTCGAGCGGG
Source organism: Chromis chromis (assembly GCA_900302755.1). Classification (NCBI taxonomy): domain Eukaryota; kingdom Metazoa; phylum Chordata; class Actinopteri; family Pomacentridae; genus Chromis; species Chromis chromis. The sequence continues at coordinate 5,019 of OMNN01100139.1, read as the reverse complement.
CATTCGGGTCTCACATTGAATAACAAAGCCGGAGGGCAGCAGAGCCAAACGGTTGTCCATTCCTGTGAACTGTGCAGCTGGATCTTTGTCTCCTATTCTGGGTGAGGGAGCCGAGGTTAAAGCCCTATTTAACCTGCACTGCATGGCTCTTCCTGATTAAAAAAAAATGCTTTCATTCCTTTTTCTCCTCTTCCAACCATTGCTCACTCCTCCTCTCTCACACACGCACTTCCAGAAGATACCTATAGCCCAAGGCCTTGGGTAAAAACACAAAAGGAAGAACGAGGAAACTTTGAAGACTTCCATCTTTCATGCGAGGAATTGTTTCTCATCCCGACATCAAAGAGAATGAAGGTTGCCACAGAGGACACCGGAGCCGTCTCAGGCGAATCACAGGACTTGGGGGTTCAGAACGAAGGTGGCTGCGCCGCTCATTTCCCGATGCCCATTTGTGATCTTCAGAAAACTTTTTCAAAACTTCCGCAACGTGACCTTGAAAAGTATCAAAGTGCTACTAAAACCCACAGATTTTCTGCTTTAGTTCTCATCTTGTCGGGGTTCTGACTATGCAGTGACTTGTAATCTTCTGGTTTCGACTCTTGCCTCGCCCCCAGAACGCCGCGCAAGGAGGCATCCTGCAGCTCGACACTTCTCTCGGCGGCTGAATTGATTTGAATTTCACACCGCCTCGGGCCTCAACATTCAGATATTAAACACATATCTCAGATACTCAGATATTTCTTGCTGTCAAAACAGGCTGGATCGGCAACACTTACTTGTAAATCAGAAACATTGTAATCTGCTGTGACTGGAACTCGTGAATGCTCGCTCTCTATCTGTCTGACACACGTAGACACTCTTTTAATCTCTTCAGAGGCACCAGCTGACTTAAGCCCACAGAGCTCGTCTTTGTGTTGGTGTTGGGAGAACTTCAAAGGCAGTTGAACATCACAGGGGTTACGGCGAGGGCCCTAACCTCTGACTACAGGCCGCTACACAAAGACATTGTCTGCAAAATGATAAAAATCTTAATCAGACTCAACTGCACTCTCTGATGTGTCACTTGTTGAAAGACTGAACAGGACTTTTGACAGCCAAAGAATGGAGAAGAAGAAAAGATGCCTTACGTTGCTGCAGTAAGAGCTTCGGAAACTCATTTTTTTGTTAGCTTGTTGTCATCTTTCAAAAAGGACATTGCTGTTTAGATGATGACAACAATTCATTAAGTTCTATTTAAGCCCCGGTTAGGATATTATCCCATTAAATCCTGTGTATGTTTGCGTTCAAGAGGCACTTGCATTAATGGTGTTATTCAATATTAAAGCATTCATCAGACAATCCTGAGTCGCTGCACTGCATACTGATGAGCCAGTTAAGACATAATTAAACCCCTAATTATATCATTCTGCACCTCAGGTATTAACACTGATGTACTAACCTATCTAACTCCCTGCATACAAAGTGCAGTATTTAATAGTCGCAGGAAATCAACCTAAATTAAACATCCTTGGGAACATTTTTCATCAGCCGTTTGATGCCTTCGAATTGACACTTGCTACTGTTTGCATAACTGGGTGATGGATTTGTTAAAGTACACGGCCCAGCGTGAATAACACGGCTAATACAATTAATTCGATTCTCTCTGAATTTCAGTCACATGTTGACACAGCGAAGACAAAAGCTCCCTGACAGCAGAGTTTTTACTCGAAAAGAATTAATGACATTTTTATAAAAACATGGCCTTTTTCCGCGGCGAAAAACTGGTAGTTTGAAATCCCACGTGGCTTTTTGTCTGTAAAATCTTGACTCCTGTTAATTAGTATTCAATCTTGATGAGTCACTGTTATACAGATGGTGGCTCCAGTCAAGTGGATTTTTTTTTTTTAATGCTATGATTTGCTGAAAATGTGTGCCGAGCTTCTCTGAATGACTAAAGTGCTACGTGTGAACTGATATGCATTGTGGTTCATCAACTTACAAATGCAGGCATCGGGAATGGTTGAGAAATGTTTGAGTACACAACACATAGTACCACCCGAGAACAAAGGCTCAGCTTGTAGCGGCTTGATGAGTCGCTCACTCATGGACATCGCAAACGTGACAGTTTAAATTCAGTTCAAAGTGGAACAATGACAGCTGAATGTGGGCTAGACGAGCTTCAAACGCACAAAAGGATGAGCTGCCGTGATATGAGATTCAGTCTCACATGGCCGAAAAAGACAAAGCAAAGCCTTTGTATGAACCGGCGATGGCGAGGGGTCTGACTGAGCGGCGTAACCAAAACATAAAATTTAAAAGTAAGCTACAAATGTGTGTCGAAAACAAAGGCGATTTGAGAAGAACAATAAGCTAATCAGTGGAGGAAATGATGGCTTATGGCTTGACGTCAGTCGGGGAAGTGCGTATGCTGGGAAAACGTCCAGTCCACTGTTTCTATTATGATTCACAATGAGCTGCGAAGAATTCATCTGCTTCACAAAGGCCTATCACAATCTTTGGCCGGTAAGAAACACTAAAACAAACTCCTCTGCTTAATATAACTGTGAAGGTGTTAGAATGACAGGAATATTGCTTGTAGGATCGTTTAATTCAGGAAAAATAGTTTCTCTCTCTGCTTCACTGCATTTGTCCTGTCTTAAAGGGTCACTCCAGCAACTTTTAACTGAAATCCTATCATCCCCTTTTTATAGGATTAACCTAAATCCTATCATTCAAACTGCAAGGACATATGAAACTAACATTGAATTTCCCTATGTGCTCCTTAAAAACATTGTCTGTCAGAGAGCAGAGTTCATGGTAAACTAAGCCTAAGCCTCGATTACCTGGAATCTTGTCGGCTCATCTCCAAAGTAGGGCAATTTGAAACAAGAGTCATCCCCATAATAATCAGGCAACCAAGAAATCCCTCCTTATCTTTTTTTTGCTCACTGGTGGGGGACGAAATGTAGCTGAAAGATTATGTGTGATAGTTATACACTGGACACATTCACGAGAAATGGTGAATACACTGCTCTGTTGCATTTGCAGAACTAATATGTGGATAAATCACAAGTTGCCCTTGTGAACTATACAAGTTGACTTTTTTGATTTGTGTGTGTGTTCTTTCAATAGAACAGTCACAGTTATAGTTGAAAAACCCCAGTTTAAGCTCTTCTAGGGGCATGTAGTCAGACAGAATCAAGACAATTCACGACAACACACTGCAAAACACTGTTTAAACCTCAATAAATAAAAACAACATGTCATTTTCTCTGCTATCACTGTACAGATTTGATAGTTTCCCCCATAACTACAGGTAGCACTTAAGATTGACACGGCATCCCCGATAATGATGGTGAAAAGTTCCTTCAACTGCTCTCCAGAAAGTGAGATGAAGTGGAATTCTCAGGCTATTGTGACTTTTCTGGCATGAAAAAAACGGAAAAATAGTCGTGCTGCATCCCCGTCTGAGCCGGGTCATACTCTGCCTCTATCACAGCAGCCTCACCTTGGCACAGAGGTGTCAGAGAGCTGCCTGCAGCAGAAAATAACCCTTGCAGAGCAGCTGTCAATTGACAGTTGGCATTACCGCAAGATCCTGACATGGAGGGAAATCATATCCTTAAATAAATTACAGTAGCTCTTGTGTAACGGAGGAGAAATTTCATCAAACTGTTGTGGAAAACGTAAAAAATACATATAGTGGGTCTTCGCTTCACATCAGGTTTGTAATTATCAAGATGAATAACGCAGCGTCGTCCTCTTCTTTTTCTTCTTCTTCTTCAGCGGCAGTGAAGTGACACTTGTGAGTGCCGCTTTTAATGAATTATAACCTTGTGGTACGACACGAGGGAACCCAAACATCTCATCAGATAGCCGTGTCTCCTGGTAATTGTGTTTGTGTATTATTTTCCCAATTACACTGTGGTAAGAAACAGAACTGCTGTCTAAATTATATGTATAAACAACCATTTCTCTGATGTAGAAAGCGCTATACTATGTTTTCCACTCAGTTAGTTCATCACCAAGATGAAACTAATGTCGTCTGATAGAGCAGTCCTTCAATAAATCCCATTTCGTGAAAGTTATAATCAGTTGAAACTGTTCCAGAGAGGCGATAATGATCATTTTAGAGGCGGTGGTGCTGTGGAGTCCAATCACATTATACAGAGAGGTGTTTCTGTTGTTTAGCCACCCATCACTGATATGAAAGGCACCATAATGTTGTTTGCTGATGGTTAATAAAGTAAATACATCCTGTCTCACTGTGCTTAAAGCCACTACTGACTTTTCCAGACCATTACTGACTGCTTGGGTAACTTAATGCAATCCTAACACCTTAACACAAAACCTAAATCGTGCTTTTGTTGCTATGAGAAGACATTGTCGGAGAACAAAATACCTTTTCAGGGAATGTTTTGCTGATTAATTCATTTCGCAATTTGCCAGTTAATTACCAGCCTCATTATGATGATAAAATGCAATCTGGGTGGCATTACATCTACTTCAAAATAGCTTTGCTTGGAGGAAGTTGGCGGTATATAAATGTGATTTCTAGGAGACAGGGGCGGCACTGAATGTAATTTTTTCGGTTTCGACGTTCAGCTGTTTCACCCAAGATTAGTTGGGTAATCATAAAATATAGAATGTAAACTGTTCAGGGCTGAAATTGTGGCTCACGAATGACTGAGAGGGATGGAGAGAAACACTGTTGTTCGCTGAGTTTAGCTACAACACCTTATATCCTCTCTGAGTCTCCTTTCTGCTGTTCTGTTTGTTCGAATCTCTCCGCCAGTTTGTCTACCTGCTATCTCCTTACCTCATTTTATAACCTTCACTGCTACGTTATTGTCCTGCTCCGTTTAATAAATCTTTATCATGCGTCCCCCTATTCCCTCATTTCCCACGTCTCTCTCTCTCCAACCTCTGTTGTCTCTCTCCATCCCTCTTTCCTTCCACCTCTCTCCCCTCTCGTTCTTCCCCTGGATAGCTGCTGTAATGAACCCATAAATTGGAGCAACACAGCGGTGGCTACAGGTC
>OMNN01100138.1:15152-38817 GCA_900302755.1 Chromis chromis | reverse complement strand
TCTTCCACTCCCTCTTGTTGCCAATCCCCCAGATAGCAAAACGTCCTCGCCGTGTCCTCCAAACCTTGCTGGCCTGCTGGGTTGCCTTAGCTCGCTTACTTACTCAGTCACTCAAGGATCACTCTTTCTTACCTCGCTCACAGTGCCTTCTGCTCGTGACAGGACACAATCTGCACTGTCACTCTCTTTCTACCTTTGAATAGATCTCTTCCTCTCCATTTATCCTTTACCTGCTCCTTCGCTTCCCATCTCTCTTTCAGTCTATCTGCTCACTCACTCAACAAAATGCAATGGCAGTCCCTTTTTTTTTTTGCTCCAACACTCCTCCACCACCCTGGAGGTGTGTGCATTTCCCCCAAGAATTTTTTGAACCCTTAAATTAGTTCCTAATTGAGCTTCGTGTTCTTGTGCTTTGTGTTCACTTGATTGCATTCCCTCACCTCCCTCTCCTCTGCTCTTCTGTCCCTGTAGGTGATGCAGGTGGTCAATGCTGACGCCATGGTGGTCAAGCTCAACTCTGGAGAATACAAAACCATCCACTTGTCCAGCATCCGGCCCCCCAGGAATGAGGGAGAGGTACAAACAAACCTGTGTCTGTCTGCTTGTGTTCAGGATTTGCAGAATGAGTGGCTACTTGTGAGTGAATAAGTGAAAGAATGCAGTCACATGCTGGAGAGATTCATGGTCTTTCATGATCAGCCAGTTAATTAAAAGCTCTGCTTTACTTCAAAAACTAGATGTTCACATCTCCCTTCACAAAATCCTGCATATTTATCCGTCTGTCTCTGTTTAATTCTCATGCCCTCTCCTCTTTCCTTGCACATTAGTCTTCTCTCCCTCCAAATGACCGTGAGATTAATTCTAACCACTTGGTGGCGCCCCTGCAGTTGGGCCACATGCAAACACAGTGAAACACTTGCACACACCCAGTGGTTGCAGCACTGCAGAGTGAAGCAGATCGATTTTTTTTCTCTTCTCCTTTCCCCACCACCCTCCCTCTCTCTCCTCAGAATCACTTCAACACTGTGAAAATGCACGTATACAGTCTTACGTACATACACCTAGTGACACCAGGGAAATGTATATTTATTGACCAAATAGACAGTGTCTGAAAAACAATTGCGGGTATACAGTGATGCCTAGACACAGAAGTCTGACTGTGCTGGGTGTCACTGTCTCCTCATCACTCACATCTTTACTCCTCCAACTCTCATCATCGGGGAATTTATTAGTCGAAATGAAGCTATTTTCATCACTGTACAGTCAAAACTCGCACTGCTTATTCTTCATTTGAACACAGTGTATGTATTTTTGGGAGAAAAAGAAGCAATTGGTTTTCATTTCTCAGTCACCGTAGGTGTCTGAGTGCTCTAAAATGTTTGCATTTTCTAAAAAAAAAAAAAAAAAAGCCTGAAATGTCACTCCCATTAATTAGGGAGTTTTAATGTCACAGCAATCATTTTTTTTTGGCTTGTAGGAGAGTTATACATTTTGAATGAAACCTTTTTTTCCTTTTGCTTAACACGTCTGAGTTTGTTTGACAATTATGCTTAGAGGGAATACATTGTTTACTGTTATAAGCGAGTCATGTCTCACATTTCCCTGTTCGAAAGGTATGTGACAAAGGGGATGTGCTGCTTCTGTCTAGGCAACAGCTGTAAAAGTCAGCTTGCAGAATGTCTGCTACATTCCTTTTGTTTTCTGCTGCTGTGATTGTTTTTGTTTGTCTTTCTGCGTCCTTTCCATTTGATAGTTTACTCTTTCTTTTCCTCTTTATTGCTGTCTAGTTTTGTTTTTATTCTCTGCGCCATCCTCATCCCTCTTTCTCTCTCTCTCTCTCTCTCTCCCTCTCTCCTCTGGCATCGTTAGTGCCTCTCATCATTAAGACACCACTTTGTATCTTTCCCTGCCTCCCTCCTTCCTTCTGTTCTCTCCTTCTCTTCCTTCTCCACAGTCACTTTCTGCCGTCCTTTTCCCTCCGGGTGTGCAGATTGTTGACCTGTGCCGTTGCCCTTCGTGTGTGTTTATTCTCCTTAGCTTTCTGTGGTTGTAACAAGCTTGTGGGCAAAAAACGTCTCTCCATTTTGTCTCTTTTTTTCCCCCTTGCATTACACATCTCTTGCTCCTAACTCTTTCCCAGCTGTTCTGCTTTTGGAGATTCTCTCTTTACTTTTACCGATTTAGTTTCCCATTTTTTCCTGCCTATTTTTTTTTTTATCCCCACTCCCTCCATTATTTTCCATTAGTTTTCTATTTCTCACTGCCTCTCTTTTATTTTGTCTGTCGCTCTGTCTTTGCCTGCACCAGATGCTTCAACAGTATGTGTTTTGTGCTTCATTACACTGTCGTATGTTACAGAGAGCCTGGGAGAGTGAGCCCAGATGTGAATGTTTGTGTGTATTGTATTGGTGTTGCAGTGGAACAGTGTTGTATTGCTATTATTGCCCTTCATGCATATTTAATTGTGTAGTCATGTGTCAGATTTTTGTGCAAATACCCATATTTATCAAAAGCAGCCCGCTTGGGTACCGGCTCACTGAGCTAGTAGACTGAAATTTGTGTTGGCCTGGATAAAATTTTTATAAACCCTGTAATGATAATGCAATGTTTATATTGATTACAGATTATCACAGATCATGCAGATTGTATTGAAGATTGCCGAGTGCATAATTCAACATTATTAAGCATCTAAAGTCAAAATGAACCAAATGGATTTGCCACTAACAAACTGCATGCAATTTACTTTATAGTTTAAATTAAAACATTTCAGATTATATAAGATTAAATGTCAGAGTTGGGGCTTCCTATAGGCTAAAAGGCCCTTTTTGTGCCTGCTAGAGCGCATTCTCCTTCTGGAGGGGGTGTTGCATATGAGCTGCTGCTATGTTTTGTCTTTTAATAAGCGTTGTTCACGGAGCTGCTGCTGTGTGCGTTGTTTGTTAGCTAGTTATTTCTGTCTGTGAGTTAAAGAGCTGCCTGCCTGTCTGTAATGCTGTTGGCTCAGCTTTGAGTGTTGTCGCTATGGCAGCAATGCAGAGTTGGGATAAGTTTGCCGAGACTGCGACGAGCGCTTTGACTGTAAAGTAGAATGCGGGCAACTGACGGAGACGCTCTGAAATTCCTGCTTTCTTAACTAAATGTTTTTGTTGTATTCATGCATGCAGCAGACAATTTTATGTCTGGTCTCATTTGCCAGCTGGAGTCGTGTCCGACCACTAAATTAGACAAGTAACCTGTTACCTTATGTGTGAAGGGGAACTCAATTTCACGCCCTGTCCACACACCTTTACAGATGAAGTAGTTCCCCTTCAGTTGTTGGAAGCCGTTCTGGACATCGTAATTTTCCTATCATTACTGAGTGATTTTGAAAGCTAATAAAATGATTGTGTAGCACTTCTAAAAATTGGTGTGTGCCTGTGAAAGCACTTGCAAACACGGGCGTAGATTTCATTTGAACACTGGAGGAGTGTCATCCCCGAGGACATTTTTAAAATCATATACTTAAATTCCTCCATTCTGGTGAATTCAAAATTCAGGCACCAGCGGAAAATTGAGAATATAATGGAACATAATGCAGTCAGACTCTCAGGCTTTCAAATATTTATTCCCCTGTAGATCATCTTTTCTCATTTCATATTATCCCTGCTGAGTCCACTTACACATATGCACAGTTTACTCTTCTTGTGTCTTTTGTTTGGTAACATCTTTAAATATGCATGCAGCACCAATCCATGCCAATGATAATTTAATTAGTCTTAATTAATTTATAAACCCCTGGAGTTTATAAACTCATGTGGTTCAGCTTAAAACTTATAAAACTTATAACTTAGACATATCACACATGTCTCTATTTCACATGCTAAAGTACCAAGCCCAGCCCTGTCAAAAGGTTATAGCAATTTTTCATGTTTAATGTTTTCATCAAGGAGCACAAATGCATGTGTTCTAAATATTGAATGGGATGTGTCCCCCTTGAAATCTATGCTTATGGTTGCAAAGAGGAAACACTTGGCCGCAATGGCTTAAAGTTGCAGGTAGGATTTTTCAAATTTATGAGGGTGCACACGGTATGGATGATTCCTACCTTGAAGAGTAGGGGAGTTCACTGCAGGTGTCTCTCAGCCAGAAACTGTACACACACTGGCATCATGTTGGCTAACATTGTCACGAGTGAGCTGGCTTCTTGCTTACAGTGCAGCAGACGGACACAAAGACATCGTCACGGTTTGAAGCACAGCTTCCACACACATGCACACATAGAGACACGCTTGGTTAAGCTCCATTAGCCTATGTCAGGAAACATCTTGGAAATTGGCGTCAGAGTGTGCACAAACATGGATTATACAGACATGTGCGGTACGTGTGCGTGTGTAGAGACACTCCGGATTTGTGCATGTTAGCACCGTAGCCTGTTTGTGAACCTCCAAGGAAGCAAACTCAGATTTGGCATTGTGTGTACATTTGTGTGTGTGTGTGTGTGTATTGCAGTCTCTAGAGGTCTGTTGGGATATTCTTGTGCCAGTTGTCATTATCTGTCTGGATGTGAAAGTGCACAGTTTGACCGCGTATTCTGCAAGCAAGGCTGTTTATGTTTGTGTGTGGGAGTGTCAGGGTGTGTGTACTGTTGGGGAGTACGGAGGCCAGATGTACCCATGCACTGATGAGCTGTGACAGTTCCTGCCAAGCCCCTCTGCTCCTTCCATCTCCTCTGGTTCCTTAAGTCTCCTCACACCACATCTCCCCCCCTCCCCTCTTATGACTATACTAATTGTGCTCAGACTGACAGATAAGTGGACCAATGGTGTCTGCCTGCAAGGAAACACAGGACACACATTTCCTCACTTGCCCCCATATCCCTCTTTTTCTCTCATTTTGGTTCCACTCCTCCCCAGTGTTACTGCTCTGGTATATCTTCAGATGTGAGTTATTTTGAGCTTGGGAGTTGGAGTCAGCTTTTTCTCCCCCCCCCAGTTTTTTGCTCTCTTTCTCCATTTTCTCTCATGTGCGGCAGGACAAGCCCAGTGTAAACACAAGTGGGGCGAGTCGTCTATGCCGCTGAGTGACTCATTGTTACACCCACTCACTCATTGTGTTTGGATGCGTTTGTGTGTGTCTGTTTGACGATACGTGCATTGAAGTGTTTGTGTGTGTGCCTGTGTGTATTGTAATGTATCTGTGTGCTTATGAGGTTTAAGTAGGGTTAAGGACAGTGCTGATGGAGCACATGGAGCGGTCAACTCACTGTTCTTATATAAGGCCGCGCAATATGGCTCATCCCCCTGCTACTACATACAGCCCTGCCTACTCGTCTACCCTCTCCACAGTTTACCTCTGCTTGTGTTGACTTTGTAGCTGACTTAAACGCTCAGTGCATCTCTCTTTGTCCTGTCTGCCTCCCATAAACCATTTGTCTCTGTACTTTTCTCCCCATTCTCTTTTCATCTGTCTCTTTTTAATTTTTGCTCTCACATTATTAGGATTATTTTATACTGGAACACAGTACTAAGGTTGAGCCATAAATGAAAATGTTCCAATCGGCCACTCAGTCCAACAACCGGCAACTGCAGATTTATTTGCGGAGGTGTCCGACAATATTTGAGAAACAGCCCGACGGTGCCAGATCAGTGTTTTCCATGCATTTGTTTACTTGAGGCAGGCCGCCATGATATCAATATTGACCGCCACATATTGATTTTAAATTTGTTTCTACTATTTAAAATGGGTGTAATCTTATTTCATTGTAGAGCTGCACCTCGCTCTCGCTCTCTCACAAGAACACGGTGACAACGGAGTGTCTGTGAACAGTCTCATATCTCTGTGCACTGTGGTTTAAAACACACGCAGGTGGACGGATGTTGTCGGCTTTTCAATCTGGAGGTCACAGATGGCTGGTATCACGAACACCTCTGCACAAATGTGTCCAAAACTGATGCATTCAGGTTAATCCTGATGAATTTGTCTATTTGTTGCTAATGCACCACTGTTAATCACAGAGATACAACTCTTTAAGTTTTTACAAGTGTGTAAGGTTATGTTTTGCACATTTGTGGCTCCTAATCGTGGCAGGGAGACCTCTAGTGTCTTTTAAAGTAGCATGACTTGTCATTGCTAACTGACCTTTACTGTCTGGACAAACTACAGTGATAAGGAGAGGCAGAGGGACAAAACTGTACCATAGCATGAACGAGGCCTTTATTTCCTCTTCTGCGGAAGTGAACACAACATTTGGATAACTTTTGGGCCTTTCTAGATAGTTTATGGTTGATGACTTATCACCTATCACTTAACTGCCTCTCTCAACATGCACTTCAGGTTTATTATTCATCTAATTGAATTTTCAAGAAGGCAGACCATAGAACTGGCTAAATAAAATGACAAAAACTGCTGAAAACAATAAGAACCCGTGGTGAACTTAGCCAATTACTGATGTATTCGATCAGTCACCCAATTCTAACGTGCACTTTGATTGCAGCATATGTACATGTGGCAGTTTCAGCACAGGCTAAGACAATTTATGCATCTAAATACCTATGAAGGTCTCAGAAAATTGGAATCTGTTGATAAGTCTATAAGTCTTTTTGTAGCTGCCACCATTTACGAGTTATTTTGAACAATACTTAGGATCATGGTTTTGTTGACATGATGACGAGCTCTGTTTTACATCTGAAAGAGCAGGCAAGACATCAAGGTCTTAAGGAAACGATACTATATGGAAATAGAAAATATACAAAAATGTTGTTCTTCAGTACAAAGAAAAAAGTTAAAGACGCTGACATCATCCAGATCGTGTCAGACAGATAACTAACATCATATTAAGCATACACAATAACACATGAAACCAGAAGGCAGCAGTAGGGGTTGAAGATGCCACTTGAGAAGAAACAGAACAGCAAAGTAAAAGATGTAATTTCATTTATAATAAAAGAATTTTGGCTTAAGCTTATGTAAGGCAGCAAGATAATGTTTGTGTTGATATTCATTGCATGGCTTTTCAGAACCATATTGAGATACATATTCAGTAAGCAGTATCACAGTTTGAATGTAATTTTTGGAAATTAGATACTGATTCTAAACACTCATATGCTATCTGCTGGGGTTTTGCTTTTTCGACTTCCTTCTCATCCTCTCCTCTTTTGTTTTGGTGTCTTCCCTCCCTCCCTCTCACTTCAGTCCCCATCCTCCAAATCTTATGTTTCACCATGTGTGTGCCCAGAGCATCCCTCTAGCCTGGCAAGACATGCTTTGACCTCGAGTTTGGGAGCACAATGACAAGGGAGGAGGGTCACCCACCTCGTGATTCACTTCTGCGCCATTGGCTGGGCGAGGCAGATTGGTAGCCAGTATCCCTCCTGACTACTGGATGAATATTTTTGGCCCCATTTCACTATTTGGCTGTCACTGTTGAAAAAGCAAGGACTTGGCTTGCTCTTGTTTTTGTGTGAGTGCGGGAGAGGACAATATACAAAGGAGTTGTATTAGAAGACAATGTGACTGTTGCCTTTGAAAGATGTAGATTACAGTACTGTCAAGCACAAAGCGCCTGAAATGACTTGGAACGGGATTTGTTTTGATAAAGGTCATTTTCAAATGGGGGATCTGTGATTGAGAAAGCTGCAGTATGTTCAATATTAGGGTTAGCGGTTAGCATACGCTGTCCTACTTTGCTGTGAGCTTTCAGTTATTAAATGTCTTCACCCATATTGGAGATTTTTTAGCAGGCTATACTGCAGTTAGTGTAACACTGCATCACTGCAGGGCAGGTCTGACCGTCTGTCTGGTACAAAAATTAAAAACACAACACTGCACATATTAAGTCACAGTGGAGCTGCCTTGTACAAGCAACCGATGTGGAGCTTTAGCTGACATTTTGTGTATAACATCCTTATTAATGACAGCACAATCAGAACATGGGCTGCAACCTGTCACAGCTGTCCCGGTTTATTTACCTGTCTGGTAGCAGCTAATGAATTGAGTGGCTGTTTGTTTTTATGCTGCTACAGGTAATTTCATTCTGAAATACAGGTTTGTTCTATCTATTGTGGGATCCATTCAAGTCAGTTTAGTAATGATTTTTATGATGACTTACTTGTATTCTGCCTAATAATGTTAAGTTTAGTATTATATGCTATAACTGGCAGTATACTTCATGCCCTCGCTTCAGGAAGTGTATGCCCTCGTTCTTTATCTTGTTTTCCTTCTCTCTCTCTCCGTCCCAACCCTCTGCCGCCATTTAATGTTTATGCATGCACATTTGAGTAATGTTGTTAGGTGTGCAACAGTAAATGTTGACTGTTTGTCTAAGACTCCCAGCGCGCTGCTTAATCAAAAAATAATGTCCACTTTGTCTGGGACACATGCACGCAGCAGTGTATTTCTCTCAAAAGATAGGTTACTCACAAAACAACACAAACCCACGCAGTCAGCTAAATGCAAAACTAAAGCGTAATACTGTACACTCCCCCCAAACACCACAGCCAGCCAAACATCACAAAGTATGACATGCTCCTGAGTCATGATTTCACCCTTGACGTTCCAGAAGCTGCAAGTGCTTCCAGCAGTAGCATCCACACATTTGCAGCCCAGACCCTGCAGCCCTGCGACACTGTACCATCCAGCTAGCGCCATGCCTCTGCAATAGTCAAAGATGATTCCTGAGCTTTAGCGGGTAATTTGGAACGAAGGGAATTTACCCCAAATAGAACAAAACTCCCCCCGAGGATAGTGGGAGCAAACTGTTGTTATTGGGTTACGGTTGAGACATAACAGTGACTGTCTCCTCTTTCTGTAACCCTGCTGCAGCCGCATAATACTAATTTATAGATGATGTACACAGAACTTGTCTGGTTAGAGTAATATAATGATGCTGATGTTGTCAGTTTATTTAGAGACTGAAGTTGAAATCAGCTCCATACTCCAATAATTACTCGTCACAGTCTTCCTTTTCACACAGTCATCAGCGTGGAACAGCCTTGTTTGTGTTTTGTGTGATTGACAGGGAGGCACATTTATTTTCAAATTGTTAGCACTTCACTGCTAAGGAATGCGAAATGTCTCTTTGAGCACAGCAGCTGATGTAGTTGGAAGACAAAGTTCACTGGGCCTATCGTGGAATATTAGGCAGTTGTTGCAGTCCATTAGAATTACTGTTTCAGTCTCTCCCTCACCTGCTAGCTTGTCCACATCATGGTGACAATAATACTGTCATCCCAGACAAGGTTAAAGTTGTCCAGCGGGTCATATCGCACATGGACATTGGTCTGGAGAATGTGATCATCAGTGTGTTCTTCCTCTTGACTACCTGTTTTTTTCAGTTTCAACATTTCCTCTGATTGTCTAATTTTCTTGTTTTCTGACTCTTTCACCTTGCCGACTTCCACTCAGTCTAGCCCCATTCCCCATAGACATTCTGAAAGATGCAGGAGTACTACCTTTTGTCCTCTTTGTCTACTTCTCCACTCCTTGTGCCTAATTGGCATAGAGTGCTGACATTTACACTCTTTGCCCTCTGTGACATGGCTGCCTTTCCACCATGAAACAGCTTATTAGTTAGAAATGATACTTCCTTTTTCCTTCCCCTCCTCCTAGGTTTGTTCTTCACTTTTGCCTGAAGTTATCTCGTTGTTTTGACCTGGGTCTGTCAGAATGTTATTGAAGTGTTACTGTGAATACAGGATATAAACACACCTCAGTATCTGGGAGTTGTCTCAATATGACATAAAACAATAACAATATGTACCTCCAATAGACACTTCATCAATAGCAATAAGGAAATTGGTGATAGAATGTTCGTTGTTTCACTAGTTGCATTAGATGCAAACTGCCATGAAAGCACAGAATGAAAACACTAAGTGTGATCTCATGAACAAACCCCAAGCGTGCTCTCTCCCTGGGTAATAACAGTCTATCATATCCCTTGATAGTTGGGCATGCTGCTCTCCAACGCTCTCCCTGCGGCTTCCATGAAGGTCTCCTGAGGCGTGTGAGGTTGCTGCCTGGGCATCTATTTGCCCACGTCTCCGGTGTAGGCGGGGACCGACGGTTGTTTTTGCAAGATATCTTTCGGGGTCACAAAAAGCCCACTCGTCTGGGCCTTACTCCTGACCTGGTGACCCTGTGTCAACCACCACTTCCACCTAAGAAATGATGATAGCTATTGGACTTGAAATGGTGTGGAGGCTGGTGTGGGGTCTCCATCCAGTAGCACCCAGTCCTGGCATGCCAAATCGGTGTGATGCGGCAGCTTCGTCCTGGTTGCCCTCTGTATACCTCCCATTACCCAAAGTCCAAGAGTTTCTTTTTAAGTTAGTTTTAGCATTTTTTTGATGTTCAATCAGCTTAGCTCAAGCTGATTTTACTTGCTTTCTATGTGTGATGTATATCAAGGTGAAATCATTCCTTTATTCTTATTTATTTGTGTTTTTCATTGCTGTTTTACCATTGAAATAAGTACTTGTTGGAGAAAAAATGGTGGTTAAATTCAAAGAATACTTACAAACAAAAAAAAAACATACAAAAAAATACATACAAAAAAAAACTTCATTAAAAATGATCAATAATTATCAATATTGACTGAAATGAAACATTTTGTATAGATACATTTCAACGCTGTATCACCCACTTCTACTATAACATTAACAAAATATGCTCCAGAAGAAGTATTTCATCCAAGCAATGCCAGCTATCCCCCTCCCCTGAAGAAGTAGTCCTCAGCTCGGGCACAAAATGGAGGAGTCCTGGCTGGCAGAGTTCCTAAAAGGCCCCATCATCCCACTGCAACTGACTTGGTTGGGATGAAATACCCTGACAATAAGCCCCAACTGACACAAAATGGAGGACATCAGCTCTTGGCTGAGCGATTTCCACTGGGCATGTGTGAGATTAGCTCTGAGGTTCAGTACTATGCTGACTCCACTGGTAAAAGTGGAGGGGAAAAGGAGTGATGAAGTAAGAAAAGAAAGATGGGAAGCTATTTAACTCAAAGGTTATTACAATCCCGCCAAGGTTAGAGGATGTCTGTTGGCTGTTAGCTTTGGCAGTTTGCAGGGTTCCTTTCGCAGAGCCAAACCAACATCCCTCTGTGCAGTTATGTTACAACTTATCCAAAATATCAAGGAAAAATGAAAATGATTTTTCAGTGTGACACCAGTGAAGACCTTAATGGAGTCATAAGTACATGTATCCTCCTCACACATGCTTTGTTCCCCATGTGGCGCCTCTCCTCATCCATCTGCCCAGCTGTGTGCCACACCTGGCAGCTCCGAACAACTGGAGTGTCATTAAAAATGAATAAAAACCCGTCGGAGAAAAGAGGAAACGAGGAATTAATCCAAGCCCGTGTGTTCATTTGGAAGAGTGTTACTTCCGTTTGTATGGCAGATAATAATGGCGTTCATACAAGAGTGTGGGAGGGGCAGGGGTGGCGAGCATACTGGTATTGTCATTCATAGCCTTATTCCTCCTGTTAGCGCCTGTCGTTTATTTTCCCACTGCATCATTGTCATTTGCTGTATTAAATTTTTTTTTTTATCCTGCCCTTGCAAAAGCGACACCTGTCTCTCTCTGTGTGTGGGCATGCGTGTGTTTATGTGTGTGTGTTTATGTGTGTGTTTGTCTATTCACTCTGGGAGCAACGCAAAATCTCAGCCTCCTTTGAAAATGCAAATGGGTTCTATTTGTGGCCTGCTCCTGTCAGAGAGTGGGTGAGCGTATTGAGGGAAGTTTTTGTGTGCAGCTGTGTGAGCGTACGTGTGGCTACATCTGTGTATGCACCATATGCACCCGGTATCAGCTCGCCTTAGCGCATCTGCTAAACACAATATGTCTTCCTGTTTGTGCCTCTGTGTCCTTGATAACTGTGTATTTTGCTATTTTATTTTGGTAATGTGTCAGTAGTGACAGCGATTAGAGATGCTCGTGTGTGCGTGAGTGAAGTGCTGCCATTCACACTAAAATATTTGAGTGAGTTCAGAGTCCAGTCCCTGTCAAAGCACTGAAATTGAGGGAACAAACAAGCCGACTGTGTGGGAATCTGTGTGTCTGTGTTTATGTCTGTATGCTTGAGGTGGGGGTTTGTTTGTGTGTGTGTGTGTGTGTGTGCATGGTTTTCAGAGGTCTGCATCTGCAATGGATATGTTAAGCCATAGAGCTTTAAAAATGCAATGTGAATAACTTTCTCTTCCTTTTCCTTTTCCCTCCCCAATCATCCCCCCATCTCTATCCAGGAGAAGAACAAGGACAAAGACAAACGATTCCGTCCTCTCTATGACATCCCCTACATGTTCGAGGCCCGCGAGTTCCTGAGGAAGAAGCTCATTGGTAAAAAGGTAAGAACCGACTTTCAAAGCTCCCAGCCGCTCTTTTCGCTCTGTGTGAGTTTGCCAGTGTGTGAATCAACACGATTGCCTCTAATCAGCTTTAATGAATCAAACAATGGCTCTAAATAGGAATTCCCCCAGTGGCTATACAAATGCTCCAGCACCTTTTTCCCCCTCACTGGTAGCCAAATGCGTTTCGGAGCTAGATATTTTATTTCTCTCCATCTCTCAGTGTGAATACCAAGTACTCTCGGTAGATGCCCTGGGGCTCGGTGTTGGCCCGGACACACCCTTTAAACAAGCAGTGTTGATTTCCCTCCTCTTGTGTCTATTGATCTACCGGGTCTGTATACCTTGGGGGCTGCTATGATTTACACGCATCTGACCCAGCAGAACCCAGCACTGAGCTAAAGAGCACTCGAGACACACACCGGGGTTTGAGTGTTTTCTTTTTGGATTTTGAATAAATGAACTGATGAATTGAAATTGGTGATTTGGATCTTAGTGGGACACAAAAAGTCAAACTGACTCAAATTAGCTTTAATTTTTTGTTTACTTTAGCTGCAACAATTAGGAGTGATTTATGTCCTGTTTTAAATGTAACATATTTTCAGCACACACACAGTAGTTTCATTTTAGACCAGGGTCTCTTTCCTAAATCAGTAAAATGACGATTACATTGTTATTTGTCTGCACAGTGGCAAGTGCCAAGTGCCACTGTTGGTCAAAAGCATGCCTAAGGCTGACGTCCGCTTCCTAACCTAGATGGTTTATTTTTTTCTTTAAAGGTAACTGTAACACTTGTCAGATGCAGAGCGGCCACATATTTGATAGAAATGATGGAGAAGATTGCAAAAATTTACATGGAAACGCAGTTACAAGTGCAGTTACAAGTGCAGACTAATGGAGGTCTGTCAAAATGGTGTGTTTATGCACAATCTCACATACAAAATGACTTCCCTAGACAGAAGTTGTATCATAAATTCAAAGCTGTTTTGCAACTCGCTCCTAAAATTTTGGAGGTTAGACCTGAACAAATCAATTCTTTGTGTGCTTTAAGCCTCAGCCTGAACTTCAGCACAACTCAGAATGTTCCCAAACAAATGTACATATTTCAGGGGCCCAAGCCACAGCACCTTTACAAAAGATGGAGCAAACATTTCTGTCTCGCACGCTTTCATAACTGTATTACTGAGTTGAGCACTACAGCCTGATAAACACAAAAACAGGCACCCACTCAAAGCCAAAAAGCCAAGAGAGTTCCTTTTGGCATTCAGTACGGGAGTGAGATTCATATCCCTGTCCCAGCCTCTCATCACAGTCATTTTAATCATCCTCATTAATGTTTTTTTAATGACAGAAAATTCAGCCATAAGCTGGCTTTTGACGAGTGAAGCGAGAATAATGATTCTGCTGTTTATTTGTGGTGTTTGTGTTTGGAAATAATGAGCGTGTGCGTAATGGGGATAGGGGGACTGTAGCCTTGCTAAGGTGTAAAAAGATGTGCCAGTAGTATGATAAATGTGTGCGTGTGTTAGTGTTATATCAAGCCATTTAATGAATGCAACGACTTGTATGTTGAATTGCATGCCCACATTAAAACACAGTGGTTTGTGTGTGTGGATGGTGTATGGACCTGCATATGGATGAAGTCAGAATACATATACTGTATATTTAGAGCCTGAAATGTACACGTGTACATATTTGCATAACTTCACCCTTGTGGTCATTAGGTCTTTGCTCATGCACGTGCTATGCTATTCAAACAACAGGTACTTTTGCTCCTGTCACATTCTTACTCACTGTGGGCTCATTTTTCCCAGTAATATAAATTCTAACACCTCTATGGAAATGACAAACTTTGGTCAGAAGTAAAGACACAGAAAAGTAAAAAAAAAAGTATTTTTTTTATTGATGCCACAAAATAGTTTACGTACGTACGTATTGAATATGCACAAACCGGCATTGGGGGAATGCATACGCTATCTAGGCTGCAGTCTGAATGCAAGCGGTGTGATGTGGATTCGCGACAATTGGCGTTAAGGGGTTAAGCTTAGATACGGTAAATTTTACTGACGAAAAGGAAAGTCACACATAAGTTCAAGGACTGTTGGAAAGTTGACGGTCAGACAAATATTTTGGCATTTGTTTAAACTATAACGTGCCTTTTAAAGCCGTTGGCTGGTTTTGTGATTCAGAGGGTTGATATGATAATTCAGTAAATTATAATCATGAATGCACCATGAGATTTGATATGTCTTCTACATACTCCGCCTGCCTTCTTTAGTTATGTCACAATTGTCCTCAACACACATATACATGCACTACATCTGACATTATTTCTATTAGTCTGTGTCGTCTTTATACCCGGTTTGATTTCATGCTATTTCTTGCTTATACCCAAGGGTGTATCAAAAGTCAACTTAACTGAAATGTTTCGGTGCCTTTCTAAGCTTCAGGCAATTTGCTGTTTGTATTGTTTATTAGAGAGGAAAGTGTGCATGATCGTGTATGCGTCAAAGGGAGTTAGTGTCTTAAGTGTGTTGACTGTGCATGTTTTCACTGGTGTGGGTCAGTGGCCCTGTTTACAGTGTATATTAAAATGCATCCCAGATGATCCAGTCACATGTGGATGGCTTTAAATGTAGGTGGAAGCTCGCTCCATGACATGTTGAGAGATTTTATTATTCAAGCTACAGATGTGGGTGGTGGTCTTATGGGATCTGTTTCTCCACATAGTGTGAATGCAAATGCAACCTTGACCACTTAATCAGTGTTTTAATATATGACGAGCACAACAAACCTCCACAGCGCAGTCCATACCCACGGCTAATTATCATCTGCTCCCTCTTGCTATGCAGTCACTATCTTTTTAATCTCTACTTGGCATTTCTCTTCAGATCTACAGAGATCTGGCCCCACATTTCCCTTCTCTGTGATTGCATTGAGTATATAATACTGCAAGGACCTTTTAGACACTAAAATTAAAGCGCAATTAGTTGTTATTTATCAGTCCACTTCATACAGAGTGTAGTAAATTGATAATTAGATCAATATTTGGTGTGAAAAATATTTGCCTTTTAAACAGCACCAGTTCTGTTATGTACATTTGCGCACAGTTTTTCAGGGTTACTTGGCAGGCACTTTGTTCTCAGTATCTTGGAGAAATTGCCATGGATTTGAACCTTTTTCATATATAAAGTGATTTGCTCATTCCCTATAATATTGTTGCTAATAATAGTAATAATAATAGCTGGTTAGTCAGTGGACTTTGTCATTGCCTAGGTGACCCTCTTGTGTATTTCCCACCCCAAGTATTTCAGAGTGAAACTTACTAGCCTGCGCTTCAACAGTGACAGTCCACCCACGTTTAATTTCTTTTAGTTCACACACACGCACTTTAGTAGACTTTAGTAAACGGATCAGTCTATTACGAACGGCAAACAATATTCCGACAGCTGTGGTGAAGCTCGGGGACTCAACCTGAGGAGGGCCGCTGTGTAACAATTGATTTAACTGTCAAACTGTGACTGTGTGTGACAGCTCACCTTACTGAAGTAAAGAAAAGCACACAGTATCTTTGGCCTTTAGATCCTGCCCTGTCTCCGTAGCTAGCTGATGAACTTTCCATCTGCCAGTGATTTCAGATATATAGACCCAGGCATCATGATTTTGTCCTCATATGAGCTTTGATTGCGGTTGGCAATTCAGGTTTGTTGGAAACCACAGTGATGCGCTGCTTTTCCATTTTGATGAGGTTGAAGTGGTGCGATCAGAGCTCTGTGGGGCCAAACCATCCTTCTTACAGAGACAGATCTGTATGACTCCGGCAGTACATTTGTATTGTTGTATACTACAGAAAGAATTTGGGACTGATCCTCTGTGTTGTATTCCATGATGGGTAAAATCCAAGCATCTAATGCGCCTTAAACTTTAGCATGGTACTTTATATATAGTATATGCCACCATATTCCTCTACATTTGATTAGTATTGACCGTGGATCTCCCAGGTGTGTGCTTATAGGCTCTTTGAAGTGAGTTAGGTTTAAGTGGAGAGCTCTTGCCCATTTGCCAGCAGTACAGCTTCCTCTCTCCTCACGCTGCACAATCGATAACGGAAGAGCTCCAGAATGCTGCCTCCCTCCCATTTTGTTTTATTGTTGCCAAGACACAAGACAAAACCTCTGAATTAAACCCTCTGTTACCATGTGCCATTTTTAAAAATAATCACAGAGCCTTAAAAATGATTCCTTTGCTGAGCTGGCATCAAGAAAGATTTAATTTGGATAAAAGCATCACAGGGTGAAGGTTTATTTGTGAGCACAACACTTAACCCTGAAGGGTTTATTGTTAATCTATTCTACCTTGGCCTACTTGTGTTTCTCTAGTTGGATGCAGGTATACGCACAAGTGTACAGATGCATGTTGCACTCCAAGAGAGCAGTTTAGTCGACCCACTTACTGTCATCCTGTCTCGGTACAATAAGCTCTATGGAGACAGATTTGGAACAGTAAGCATTTGAAGAACACTCCAAGACCATATTTTTCCCAGAAATTTTGCTTGAGAGAGCACCACTCTTGTGTTTTTATTTGTATTCTTTTTCCTCTCCAGCATAAACTCAAAGATTTTTCCCTCAGCAGTGGGGTAAATGGAACTTGACCTGGTGGATTTAAAGGGAAACACTCTGTCTGGTTTGGGTGTTCACTTAAAAACAGAAGAGAACCCGAGTCACTTACAAGACTGTGTGACTGCAGATTTACTGTCAGATCACAAAAGGTGTATTTCCGCATCATCTAGCTCAAGCGGGACTTGACCAGAGCTAATCGTCCCTCCCAGTCCCAAGGTTGAGTTAACAGATTGACCTACAGGTATTCCCCCTTGACGGTGTTCTCTTTCAAAGCTCAGGAAGTGCCTAAGAGTGCAATACATTACATGAATTGGGAAACAAGCAGATTTTCCCCTGACTAAACCTTCTAGGACGTGACTAAGCATTAACTACCAGTCTCAGTGTGCGAAAGCTCAAAGCCCTAATGCCACCGCTGCGGTTTAGGAGAATAAAGCTATATTAAATGCTTTTTTTCTATTAAACCCCCTATTTCTCATCTCTATAAGGAGAGCATGGTGCTTTTGATCTTTTATAAAGCATATCTAATATCCATATTCAAAAGACTGCCTTTTTTTTCTCCCCTCTCTTTTTTTGGCCAAGCGGAGTCTATATTTGATAGCTCTCTGAGGCAGAAAGGAATTGGTGCAATACCTGTTCTGGTTTTTGAAAGAGGAGTCCCAGCATCTGTATATTTATGTCTTTGATCAGTTTTGTGATGTTAAAACCCTGGAATTTATTTTACCTTTTCACATCATCCTAGATTACTCACTTTGGGTCATTTAAAATATCATATATGATGCATGTTTTTTGGCATTTAGAGGACATGTGTCACTATATTTGAGTAAGGCATGTTACCTCACATCCAAGAACTTCTTCTGAGCTATCCGTTTACGGTTGGCTAAAAATGCACCGAGGCATTTTCCTTTTTCTCTTTTCTCTCTGTCACTCCACATCTGTCTGTCTGTCTCCGTCTTTCTCATATATATCCCCACCCCCATTGAAATGGCAGCGCTTGCATGGTGACATAATCCCAAAAAGCTTGATTTGGCTAACTTTATAAGTAGTGCTTCTTGTGCGCCTGGGTCTCAGCCTCAGCAGAAAAAAAAGTCGAATGGAAATGTTGCATTAAGCCACTTATCAGGGTTGAGCACATTCGGATAATCCTGCGTGCTCAAAGTGGCTCCTGTTATGCAGCTGCTTGTGTAGTACTGTTAGCGACAGAGTTTTCCCCCTCTTATTGGTGTGCATGCGAGTGTGTGAATGCGCTGAGAACGTCTTGTGTGCGCTGCGGTATTTGATGTGGTGTGTGTTTGCGGGAGTGAAAGTTGATTTGAGGAAAGCTTGAGGTGTGTGTGTTCAAGCAGATGCAACGCGGGTAGACCTAAGCGTCATCAGGTCCCATGGTTGAAAATCCAGATGGGGCTCCCTCTTCCTCCTCTGCCTTCACTTCCCTCTCTTTCTCTCGATGTTGTGCTGTCCCAGCCTGAGGTTTTCTTCTTTCCAGCACAGCTCGGTTCATTAAATGATAGCCAGCTGCGATTATAGCCTGCTAAAACACAGCAGCAACTTAAGCACCTCTCTTGCAAACACAGTTGTTCACTCAGCCACACACTGTTCTCTTACCATACATTCTTACCATGCTTTTCCTCTTACACTCATTTTCTTTAACTTCTTAACTTAGCCTTGAAGATATCCAGGGATCTTTTATGTTCAAACACAACTTTATCTCTTGATTTTCCAACATCCATGGTGCAGGTGAGGCTGCCGCCACACCTGTGTGCATACCTGCATGTCTGATGAGCTTTTTATTAACTCAGCATAACATTCTTTTCCTGCACCAGCTGAGCAGTGATGATATGCAATTCCACCAAGAACACTTGTTAAATTCGCTCTCTGATTACAAATGGGTCTGCACAAATGTTTAATTTTTTAAATGTTTATCTGTCGGCTGATCAGTTTAAATATTGCAGCAAGCTGTGGGAGCTTGGTTGGATAGAAAGGTGCAGGAGTCGGTTGCAGTTACAGCAAACCTAAACCTTCCACACTTTATCAGGATAAGCAGCCTTTCACTGTCTGGAAAACCACTCATGCCGAGCTCATGCTGGGCTGTGATTACTGTTCCTCACGACATTGCACATGTACCGTTTCCTCATCATATCTCGGCATAAGTCGATTAATACCGCCTCAAATGAAGCTCATTTTGGGAAGGGTGGGGTTTGTTCTGTCTATCGTGCAGTTTCATCAGGGAGGGGTGTAATTCATTCTGCAGCATGAACAAGCATCCAGCGAGAGTCATGGTGTCACCAGCTCATCATCAAGCTCTGCAGAAGCCTGATAACGATCCTGATCATTTGAACCAGGTGTGTTGGAAGAGGGAAGCATCTAAAACATACAGGATAGTGGCCCTCGAGGACCGGAGTTGCCCATCCTTGCATTAGGGGGTCATTGGTGACCTAGTGGTTTGTGAAGCAAACTTGTAACCGGTTGGTCGTCGGTTCGAGCCCCCGGACTGGCAAGAGGTTGAGGTGGGAAAGTGAGAGCGACCGCTTGTCCCAGTCACCACCACTGTGGGCCCTTGAGCAAGGCCCTTAACCCCTGACTGCTCCCCGGGCGCTGCACCGTGGCAGCCCACTGCTCCTAGTATGTATAGTTAAGGTTAACTTGAATAGGATGGGTGAAATGCAGAGAAGGAATTTCCCCATGGGGATCAATAAAGGTTAGATTATTATTGTTTTCTGATTTTGCAGGTCAGATCTATTTACTTACTTAGTTTATAATGTACAGTACATATTAGGTCCTGGGTCAAAATTTTGTCAGAATTTCATGCCAGAGTCAGCAGCAGGCAGGTTTATCTTGTAGGATTTTTTGAAGTTTGTGTGTGCACATTTTGGGGTCATTTTAGAGTC
Organism: Chromis chromis; assembly: GCA_900302755.1. Taxonomy (NCBI): domain Eukaryota; kingdom Metazoa; phylum Chordata; class Actinopteri; family Pomacentridae; genus Chromis; species Chromis chromis. The sequence continues at coordinate 18,990 of OMNN01100138.1, read as the reverse complement.
AATAGGCAAGGGCAGGTTTTTTATTTAAAAAAATAAAGGATTATGTTATTTTACTGGGCAATGCACATTTGTTTGCTTGTTTTCTTATTGTGCAAATGAAACTTCATCCTTTCCTGACATTTCTCAGTCCAAACTGCTCAGAACATGTTTTTTAATTATGCTCTTTAAGTGATGGGAGACAAATCCTCCATTTCAGAAAGTGGTGGGGTCCCTAATGAATGACACCTATAAATACACAACTCGTTTTTATTCTTATGTGGTGTAAAAAAATACACAAACACTCTTAATTCATGTGAGCATGTGTGTATATTCATGCAACAATGTATATGATGCCAAAGGGATAATAGCTCATTCTTTAAAAACTGCCCTTACACACACAAACATGTTATAAACAGTCCTTTGGCAGAGTTACCCAAATGTTGCTGCTTGTCCCTCGAGCAGAACAAACACATTTTGTCTCACACTTCTACTGTCCTTATCACTCCCACACTTTCTAATCCATCCGCTGTCTCTCCCCCTCTGTTTCACTCTCCTCTGGGGGGTTCTTATGGATGGCTTTGCCTTATCAGGGGATCTGTTAGATGGCCCGTGGAGAATAGGCCTGCAACTCCTCTAATCTAACATTGCATGGTCAAAGTTTATAATCTGTCATCACCTCGCTTAATGGGTAACTACTGGCATTCGGGATGCACAGCTTATAGCATCTAGCGTTACATTTTGCTCGTGTGATTAAATCTCCCCCTCAGACCTCCTCTTTTTGTGTTGCCTTTCTCATTCTCCTGTCATTTCATCTCATTTCATCCTCGCTAGCTAACGTCAATACTTCCTTTTTTACACTGATTTGTTTGTCTCCCATTCTTTCAGTTACCCATACCATTTTAATGGCTTCACTTTTCAATAAGGCTGAATAGACATTACAATCTGTCATGTTTGGGCTATAAGAAAATGAAGAGCTTCCATGATGGAGAGAGGATAATGGCCTGGAAGAATGGTTACCAGACTGAGGAAGATTGACAGTGTTTTTAAGAGGGGGGATTTTGCAAAATGATCTACAATTGAGAGGATCACAAATAAATGCTTTTGCTTTTAATATGAGGGTTAATCAGAATACAGGTGCAAATAATGTACATTGTAGTGCAACTGGGGGGTTTATTTTTAACTGATAATGAAGAATGGATAAAAAAGGTGTCTTATAAAAGTTAGATGAAATGTGTGAAGTGGTTTTTGTGTGAAGTACTTCTACTGTTTTTGTTGTTGTCATTTTAGGATTATTTACTTTTCTCCACTCTTTTCTTTTTCCAGATGATCTCCCACAACTAAATCTTTTTCATTTCCAATCTTTTTTTATTTGTAACCCACTGGTGCTGGTCATCTTTTGCTCTGAATTGTCTCTACTTTTTTTCCCATTCAGCAGTACAGTTACCTGTGGTCTCCATAAAACATAATCCATCTCCTGGTGCCTTTTTATTTTTCTCCTCCTCTGAAACTGATAACAGATAATGCTTTCTGCAGAATACTCCATGACACGCCATTCTGCTATGACAGAAGTTCTACTCTTCCCCTGCTCATGTCACCATGTCCTCATCCTGTCCATCTAATGACAGGCCACCGTCGTTCGTTCATGTCCCTGTAATAGGCCTGTCTGCATTGTTTCTGTCTTCCTTGTGTGTATGCTATGATGAAGAGCCAGATTCCCACATTTTTTTTTGCCCCCCTCTCCCATCACACTTGTCTGACATGGTTGACACGTAGCTCTTAAACTGCCGATTGTGTGTACCGGTATGGCTGCGTCCCTGCTGTTAGCGATGTCTGCCTGTGTCTGGCCCACAAAGCAGGCTTTCCCTGTCACATGCCTGGGGATGTATGCACACGCACACAGCTGAGTGACAAAATTGTTTCTTCAGGGTGGGTGGATTGGAGTCCATCCCTGGGGAGCTGTGCTGAGAACACACAGTGTAGGGTCATTTGGGTTCTATCACTGTTCACTGTGTGTGTGTGTGTTTGTGTGTGTGTGTTGTCCCAAACACCCACCGTGTGTTAATACTCCTCCTCTGGGGAGATCTACAGTGCCGCCTGATGTGATTCGCACTGACTCGGGGTGACCTTGAGAAGTGGGACAAACCAAAAGACCCACATACACACACATGTCAGCACACTTTCAGCACTAATTATTACCGTAACTGATGTTGCCTTCACTTAGTCCTCCCTCCTCTTGGTGTATTTTTTGTGACCTCTGGCTTATGTTCCCCTTTAGGTCAACGTGACAGTGGACTACATCAGAGCAGCGACCGGTCCAGGAGAAGGAACACCTGCCTTTGCAGAGCGCACCTGTGCTACAGTCACAATTGGCGGCATGTAAGTAGTGGACCTTGAGTGGTTTACTTAAAGAGCAACTTGGATGTGTTAATGTGTAGGAAAATGAAGCAGAAGTTAGATATTTCAAAAATAGAAGTCTATGTATGCACTACAAAAACATTTAGAGGAGTTTTTATAGCTAAGTTTTATTCCTGCCTTAAAAAAAGTAGATTGTGACATCACAAAGCTAATGGAAAGAAATATTAATCGGAGCAGTAGTTTTGTCAGGAAGGTTGATCACCATCGACTATTTCCAACTTAGAACTGGTTCCAAATTTCCGATTACAAAAAAATTCATTAAAAACGATTAATTTCGATTCTCCTTATTGGTTCCCAAAATAAAATTTCACTCGCACTGTTTATAAGTAGTGCACTGGAAGCATCTACCGCATATCTACTGCTATCTGAGTGCTCCATTATTTATACGAGCTGAATGTCTGTGTGTCTTTTTGTCTCCCAATGCATTTTTCTTAATAAATCCTGAGTCTAGCATTATTCTCAGTTAACATACTCAGTAGTTTGCTTGATGAGCAGGTGAATGTGCATCTTGGGGGCAGCGGTGGCGCAACAGGTTAAGCAATTGGCTTCTGATCAGAAGGTTGGAGGATCGATCCCTGACTGCGGCCACTTTTGGGCCCTTGAGCAAGGCCTTTAACCCCTAACTGCTCCCCGGACGCTGCACCATGGCAGCTCACTGCTCCAAGTAAACGTATTAGGATGGGTCAAATGCAGAGATGTAATTTCCCCAAGGGGATTAATAAAGGTAAAATTATTATTATTATTATTATTATTATTATTATTATTATTATTATTATTATTATTATTATTATTATTATCTTGGGCCATTGTCATGTTCCTCAAGATGTTCCTGATTGTTTGATGTTTTTGCCATGTGGTGGGGTGCATTTTCTTGCGGGGGTAGGCCAGTGACATTTGGGATTTCCATTTGCATGAGGGAGTGTGCTTGTTCTGGGACAATGTTTATTTGGGTGTCTAAGTCTCATCAACACGGATGCCAAAATCCAAGGTTTTCCAGCAGAACACCACATAGTACCAATATGATCAATGTTATTCACTTCACCTGTCAGTGGTCATAATGTTGTGGCTGATCGGTGTAAATCCACCTTGTTGCGCCACATCCCATCAATGCTCAACTGGATTGGAATTAGGGGAGTTTGTGTTGCTCATTGTTGTGTTCCTCAAGCCATTCCTGAGCAGTAGCACACCTGGAGGAGACTGCTGTCTATGGGGAGTGTTGTCATGGGTGGGTGTGCTTGGTCTCCATCAGTGTATAATTGGGTGGTACGAGTCAACATGCAAATGAATGCCAGAATCCAGCCTCCACTTCTCCTGTCAGTGGTTTTAATGTTGTGGCTGATCATTCAAATTGATTTGGAGTTGAGTGCCCTCCCTTTACTTCACGTTTGATGTCCTTCTTTTGGCTAGAGGAGCTGGAGAGCTTGAGCTGATCATTTATTGTCTC
>OMNN01100137.1:17576-29061 GCA_900302755.1 Chromis chromis | reverse complement strand
GACACAGGGTGAGTGATGTCAGCCTGCTGCTCCCAAGGGGGGCAGCAGAGGCAGGGGATCTGGCTCGGCCCAAAGCAGTGGGCTCGAGGAAAGGTCACCGCTCAGCCTGGTGTGATTAATAAGACAAGAAGCTGAGTGTCCCCAATGCCATTATCAATATCCGTGGCCACCAGCAGCCCTAAATGCATATGTAGTAGGGAGCCACACGCAGGAGGAAGCAAAAAAAAAAAACACACAAAAAACAACACGGATGCACAAACATAGTTAAGTCTTATTGGCGTGTGTTTGGTTTTAGTCCAATTTGCTCGTTAATGCGAGAGGTCAGCTATCAATTAGATCATATTTATTCACAACAACAGCTCTGACTCAACCTGATTCTGGTAATGACTCACAGCGAACAAATCCGAGAGGTGAAAGTCTGGGACTAAAATGTCAGCACAGCCTCGGCGACAAACATGACATTTAAACAGACATCTGTTTCGCTGTTCCGTTTCCCCACCAACCAAAAATATTTATCCTAACCACAGTTATCCAATGTAAATCAGGGAAGGAAAAAAAAAATCCCACTTGAGAGCTATGAGAGAAGACTGCAAGCCATTAAATATTTCAGAATTTCCATGCAGTCGAAACTAACTGATTTGGACATCAAAGCATGAGAGAGAAAAGTTTATACAGATAGCACAAACTCCCTTCTGTCTACTTCCATCCTTTGCTGGTCTCCATCCTCCTATATTAGCTTTTAGTTAAACCCATCAGCACCAACAAGCAAATCCTGCTTCCTTAAATCAATTAGCCTGTGCATGTTGAGTGTAACTAATAGCCCTGCTGAATCCTAGATTAAATATGCTAGATACAAGCCGAGTATGAAGCGGGATAGTTAAGATAATTAAGAGTGATAAATCCTTGAGAGGGCGAGAGGAAGGCGACATGGAAGGGGGTGGTGGGGGGTGGGGATCTGAAGACGCCAAATGTGAGCGAGAAAACAGGAAAGACAGCTTGAGAAAGACACGGGAGGTCAAGATGGGAAGGGGTTTTAATGGGATGAGAGGCCAAAAGAGCAGCGAGGAAAATAAAAACGAATGGGAGCTGGAAGAGCCGGCGATGGAGCAGGAGTTGTTTTCAGCCTCGCCTCGAGCTGCCCAGATGGCAAGGGCTCGTCTTCGTCTAGCCCTCGGTGCATTTGGCAGCAGCTACTCTCCACTGCGAGCTACTGTGCATCTCGCTCTGTCTCGTCTCCGTCGTCGGGAAGCCGCATTAGCACCGGCCGTGAAGCATTACCCCACATTTTCACACTACGCACTTGTCTTCCGTTTTAACACTCTGACCTCCATCTCGCACTCCTTTAGCAACCAGATGTACAGTACGGCACGCTGCGTTCGCCTCCTCTTTCGGCACTTTGCGTTCCACTGCGATGCAAATCAACCTGAGAATTTACAGCCATGTGCAAAGACGTGGAGTCACAAAGAGTAGGTTTCAAAGTGCACAGAGAAAACAATATGCTGAATGTTTAACATCCGAGTGTTGTCACTTCACACGGCTTACATTTTTAAAGGCCATGAAATGAAATAAACATTTCCAGCTCTTCTCTCCTGGTGTTAATTGTTCTGCTATCTTCTATTATGCCAAATATGTGCTGAAAAATAAACATTCGAGTGCTTTTATATATCTAAATACTTTTCTTTTCCTGTGAAATGCAAAAACTTGGAGGTGCACACATGAATTTACCACAATATAGGTCTGAAAATTCCTATTCATTTCAACTACTTCAGTAAAATAGGGTGGAATATTGGCAAAATGGAGGCTGGAGAGTCATTTATAAGGATTTACCATATATTGGATATACTTTATTCTTATATAAAGTTATAAATTAAAGGCCTCACCTGGTTAAAATACATTTTTATTGTGTTTTGTGGTGGAGGTGTAAAATAAAAGCCAGAATATATGAAGATGTTTGCTACTGTCATTCCTCTAGCCTTCCTCAACTAGACAGCATCCCAGCTTTACAAGCCAGTAAGAGTTTTGTCCAGTTCCTACATAGAAACTGGATAGTCAATGGTTATGAAGCGAAAAAATGTGCATAATCCTGCAGCTGCCTCACAGTCCACCAGGTTTATTTACTTTCTAGAGCTGCTTCTGCTAACTCTAAAATGTTTTAGGCACAAGCAGAACACAATAAATGTTTTGCTGTTGGCTGCAAGAGTGAAAACAAGAGTCTTCATGCACTCCCAGCATCTGAAGAACTGATGATCCAGTGGATTACTTGTATTTTGACAGCAAAGTCCCACCAAACAATAACAAAAACCTTACAGTTAGCATGTTGCATGATTTGAAACCAATAAACAAGAACTGTGAGATTACCAGGTCACCTTTTTGTGCTTCATTGTAGCCTAAACTTAGCCGGTGTCAGGCCTTTTTTTCTGTCACCTTCTTGTCTCTATTTCTATTCTGTTTCAGCTGCCGTGCGTTCAAATGTTTTGCTCTGCAATGACAATCACAGCCACAGAGAGAGTCTTCTTCCTGAAGTGGGCGTGGACAGCTGCAGCTGCATTTAAAGCTACAGACACTAAAACAGCCCATTTGGAACAGGACCAAAACAGGGATTATACAGTCATGGTGAAATGAACCATCTTTGCTGAAAATTTGAAATAAATATTCTGGAGACAAATGCATTAATTTACTGAAAAGGGGCACAATATAAATACATATTTACTTGGGTTTAAAAGAAGCAGCTCTTTCAAGAAAGATAACCTGGACATCAACAACTAATAAAAGAACACAAGCCATGAAACATTATCTACAGTTCCCATTTGTAATTACATAATTTTCATGAATTTTAATAACCTGCTAATCCCTAGCATCCTCTAAAACCACAATTAACAGTTAGCTAGTAGGTTATGCTAGGTAGCACAGGGTAATCATGGGTCAGAGGAATGTGTTTGGATATCAGTAGAGCAAAACTTGGTTTCCATGTAATAAAATGTGTGGTTAGGGTCTAATTAATCAGTTTCTACCCTATCTTCCACCTCTTGATGTGACAATGTCAGAGAGCAGGGGTAGGTAAACGCTAACGGCTACTAGCTGGTGATTTGGTATCTGGGCTGAAATTACAATGGTTCTTCTTGAATGATTTTAAAAGCCTTTGAGATGATAAACCGCCTGCATATTCCGCGTTACTTATGAACAGTCACACTCCAGGAGCTAAAGATGTGCTGACCGCTGTTTCACTGGGACTTGAAAGTACACTTCAACTTTACAAACGCGCACATCAGCGTATGAAATCATCATTCATCTGAAATAGTAATCAGCGTTAATAATTACTTGTCTGAAGTAGTTAATTGGCTTAATAGTAAAGAGTGCCAGAAACAGATTGCATTACAGCTTCACGCACAGTTGGATTCATACACCAGAACCTGATGAGGGGCTGTCTTCTCCACCGAGCTAATAAAAGCCTTGGGAGCTCTCCATCACTGTGAGAGATGCTTTATATTTCCCTCCGTCACCGCAGACAGAAGCAGGCCTCTGATTTAGAGCGAGCCGCACTACAATGACTTTTATTAGAGGGGTAAATATTAGTGTTGCGAGAGAGAGATTCACAGCTGGGACTGAGACGTGCTGTGTTGACTGAGTGCAGACAGCAGCCAGATCGTCTGAGGGGCTTCGAGGTTCGGTCTTCAGTCACTTCCCAGAGTCCAATCAATTGTTCTCATCGATAACGTTGTTCCATTGGACCGCATCCTCGTTTTAATGAGATAACAGGAAATATAGGCACTTCCTGACTTTTAGAACTTTCCAAAAAAAAAAAAAAAAAAAAACTTTGCAAGCTGAGCCTTTAAAGAAACGCCCACACAGAACCCATGAGATTAATCTGTGAAAATGTTAACCAATGCATATCGTTACTGTGCAGAGGTAGACACGAGCACATGCTGATTGCTCGTTATTCCCAGCGTGGCATTACAACGGAGCAACAATGTAAATGTATGCACGCTCGCTGAACACTTCAGTCGCAGGTTTGTACAATGTGCCGGATCAACTCGGGACAGCTCGGCGGCGCCTCTGAAGCAGAATGTGAGAGTGACTCGGCGGCTAAGCGGCACATCATATTTTATAAGACATCTCCTCTCCTCCCTTGGGCTTCCCTGGCTCATGCCATCGCCATCGGCTGTCAGACAGGAAGCCTGACAGCCAGACCACAACAAGACAAGTAAAGCTCGAAAGTGCTACAGTAAACTGAGAATGATGAAAATAGCTGCGGGCCTTTTTTTTAAGTGCAATCTAACATGACATGTAAGCAAGGTTCTTTACAGCAAACTGAACAGCAGAGAGGGATTAACAGTGATATCTAGTGTCTAATCCTTATTTATCACACCTTGTCACCAGCAAACCGCCCACCGTCTCCACTCGGCGTCGTGAAGGTGAGGGGTTTTCCAAGTGACATCCCCAGGAGCGCCCTCCCACTCGTTCTCCCGTCCCTCCTCCACAGCCGCACCAAATGAAGCATCATTTCCCTTTGTAATGGCTGCCGTGACGGCTTCGAGATTAGTCTAGATAAATATAAAGACCGGCAGTTTTTACTACATGGCTCATTGGCGTGGCAGATGACAGTTATTACATGCTGCGGGTTAAGAGGAGGAATCCGTAGAAGGGAGCTGGGAGAAACGGCGAAGGCAGATGGATGATAATGGCGGAGCAGATGTTTTTCCTTTTTTTTTCTCTTTTCAAAGTATGAATAATAAACATTTGCTTAATGATTTTTAGCAGATTTCTGCATTAAAAAAAAACCCACCAGCAATTCCCACTGAAAAACTATGACAAGGAAGAAGGTGAGGGAAGGTGCAATTTCTGTCATCTCCCTTGTTAGGAAATTAAAATATTTCCGAATGCAGTCAGTGCCGCTCTTCCCTCTTTTTGCAGTACAAATGATTAAAGAGGGTAAAGCAGAATAACAGAAGAGCTGGAGCGGTGTTTCTACGTGCAAAAAACAAACCATAATTTGCAGTGACAATACATATGCATTTGAGAATTTGCGTTTGAAACAGATGCTTTGCTTTCACCTTCTGTGGAGTGGAGGAGACACAAACTCGCAGCCTGAGGGGCTTTTGTGAAATAACTCTGACTGAGTGAATCACTGGATGTATTTCAGTCAGACGAGGTTAAGAGAGCGTAGAGGCAGACTGTGGGCTGAGATGGTATGGAGACTGGCTTCAAGGTTTGCTGCTGGGTACTGGGGCTGTCTAGGTGTTTCTCTTGACCCATCCAGCAGCCTCCACAATGTGCACATCTTTATATCGGACATGTCTAACAGCTGGAGTTTGATATGCAGCCCTGAGAGATGCTATTGGAATCAGATGAAGAGTTGCAAGCCTTTGCTGACAATGCACTGTCAGCTAACTTAAAGATATGTTCTTCCTGGTTTGTTCTCTGGAAGACACGTTGGCAGGAAAGCAGCTACAACTTTGGCATTCTTGTATCTGATCATTAATTCTCAATTGGCTGCAGCTGTGGTGCTCCAGTAGGTGTCAGGTGTGTCCCTGATCCGACTCTGTTCTGAATTAAAACATTCACAGTATACTTGGGGTAGGTGAAAGACATTCAGCGAGCATTAAAAATGGATTATGCTTTCAAAAAAGCAGCAAAATGGGAAATATATCAGTTTTTTGAGAAGAATTTGGCAAAAACATTGACATCCCTCTTGTGTTTGCTTACTACAGTTAGCATCATTTAATATACAGACATAGAGGAAGGGGAAACCAACGTCCAAAAGGAGAAAAAATAGATATAACGTGTTAATTTGTTAGCTTTAAGGGTGGTGGTAGATTATCTTTCCTACCTTTGGAATTCAGGATCTGCTTCCCTGCTTTGGGTTTCAATCGGTAAAAGCTAACTGTCAAGCAGCTAATCAGCTCAATTTAGCATAAACATTTACATGTAAGTCAAAATAGCTAGCCAGCAGGCCAAAAAATTATTTTAAAGTAAATATAACATGTTATTTATTTAGCTTTAGTGGTGGTGGCTGACTTTTTTTGTTTGTTTGTTTTACCTCTGAACTAGTCTGACTGACTAAATGTAGACTAGGGGTATAAGCGTGACACTGGCCGCACATTTTACATCACTTTCTTCTGTTTTTTCACTATCCATTTTTGGATGCCCCCCAAAAATATATATTTGGGAAATTTAATTAACAGCATAAATGTTCAACGACAGGTCGACTAAGACTTGAACAACCTAGTTGACAAGGAAAGTCTTTGATTGATCTTTGCATAGACCATCGTATTGGGTGGAACAAATAGAAGGATGCAGCAACTGTGTTTCCTCAAAATAGTGACGGGGGAAATGTTTTGGTGGAACATTTGCATGAAGGGATGTAACTGTTTATCAAAATGGCTAATTCACCGCAAAAAATAGCAGGGCTGCCTTACTGCATGAGTCAAACCTTGGCAAAATTTGAAATTTCCAGTGTGGTAGGTTGCTGCACGGAAGTTGTTGTTGTTTTCCCAAAGTAAAAGGAATTTTGAAAACTGTAAAATGTAGAGAGTGGAAGGGAATGAGAAAGCCTAGATCCACTAAGATTCCCCTCATCAACAATTCAAGATTGCTTGATTATTAGGGGACAGCTGTACTGCTAACAGCAATTAAGCTAAAGTAGGCTAACCGTCTCCTTGTTTGTAGCTTCATTTTAGATCTCAACCAATGTGAAACTACCTCAACAAAGTAAAATGGGAATTTAATCCTCCAATGCAAAGTTAACATTGCAGGGACAACGCTACATTACGAATGACAAAAAACAGCAACAGCATATTAAAGAAACATGAATTAAACAGTAGCAGCTATAAAAAATCTGAACAATCCAAAAGACAGTTGGTATAAATTAAGAAAAGCTCTGTCAACGCAGGCGGAACCCTGTGAATCCTTAATATATCAGTTTTATTGACGGAGAATAAAAACTGTCCAATGCATACCACAGGGCAGCTTATAAACTCGCAGGGCGGAGATCAACACAAGATGTTACTGCACTCATTCAACTGGATGTTAGTGCAGGTCTGCTGTGAGTTTCATGGCCTGTCCACAGGAAGTCTCTTCAAACACACCCTTAAAACAGAAGGCCTGCGACGGCGCCGCTGACTTTTCGAGCGGTATGGACAAAACATAACATTTGCTGCTGGTGGGAGACACTCGGTTTCTAAACCAGTCAACAATCCCTGATCTTTTTGACAGCCGAGCAGAACAGAAGCAATATTTTTAGGTTCACCCAAAACACTCCGAGACAACGGAAGATGTTGCTGTTCAGGTGCATTTGAGAGTAAAGACTGTCAACCTGGAAACTCGCAACCTTTTTGTGTCTCACCTAACAAGATCTGTGTGAAGCTGTGTGCTCTGTGGCTGGTTTGCAGATCATTTGCACTAAACTTTATCAAAATAAATATTATAAATGCGCCGCAAAGTGCTGGAGAACTGCAAATAGGAAACATAAATGTGTCTCAACAGCTACAAAAACTGAAGCAAATCCAAACAAATATAAAAACCCGTGCATTAAAAGACCAAACAATAATAAAAGAAAGCTAAAATAACAAGCAGTGAGATCAGTTTCTGCTTTTTGTTAAAGAAATTATTGAGTTTATTTACAAAGCAACCATCATTCTTCATCTTGACCTCGAAATATGAGCAGCTCCCTCAAAAAGCAAAAACCCTCTCAAGTGTATTAATTAGTAGAAAAAAAAAAGAGGAATGAATCTTTTTATAACTCTATTCAGCACCTCTGTGAAGGTTTTCCTGAAAGCGGGTTTTTAACAAACCACCATGTCAGGTTTTCTCTCTATTTCCCGGCTTATTCTGAAAAGTAATTGGGGATAATGAGCCGTAATCCATTTAAAGCCTGAGCACACTTGTTCAAAAAATATGAACTACACAACTCGCGTCGTCCCCTGACAGGTATTACACAGGCTTGTACCTTTTTCGGTCGCTACACCGAGGAGATTTTCAGATGCCAAAAACAATCCTGCAGACAGTCGGCATGAGTGTCATCTTTTGGAGGATGCGAGGATTGGAACTGACTACAGAGTGTTCCAAATTATTTTTCCTGAACACACACACACACACATAAGGAGGTTGCAGCTTCTCGGCGTCGCAATTCGGATCAGGTTGTCACGCCACGGCTCGGGATCACTCACACTGTATATTGATACGCTCGCCTGGCATATTTCCCATCACCCCCTGCAAAGCGTCGCAAAGCTGCAAGTCTGTTCGCTCGATGCCACAATCAGAAATGACCTTAATGTTGACAACAAGGACACCAGCAATGGATTACTTGTCAATTTGACTGCATAACAGAATCATGGAGTTGGAAGATGAATTACCCTGCAAACCAGCCAAGACAAGTGGTGTGTGTGTTCATTTAAACCCAATTTATGTATTTAACGGCTTACGACGGGGCGTACGTGACAGAGTGCCACCAGGCGCCTAATTCAGATGTATTACAGCCAACGCCGAGCACTTCTGACTGACAGGCAAAACATAACACTTGGAAACAATTATTCATGAGCTCCGCATTAGGTGACCGCTCCGTTTGATGATAAATGCTCCGTTTTTCGGGGGCTTCAAATTAATTCCCACCATCAGCATCCATGAGTTTGAGATGGCGGTGGCAAGCAACGCCGGCCCTCCTTTTTTTTTTTCCTCTTCTTTTTCCCTTTGATAAGTGCCCTCAGTGTTATCATCATTGTCGTCAACAATGCTGCCACCGTTGCTGATTTAATCACAGCCTGTCAATGTGTCCGCACCGCTGGAAGCTTTGTGTTGATCATTAAGTGTTGCAGGCAAAAAAAAAGGGAGGCTACTCTTGATCAATATGTCAGCGGCGATGACAGGCTCGTCGTTGAGGAAACGTCCCCAGTGTTTGGCCACATTTATGCTCGGGAGACGTCCTCCTTTTACACATTTTCTTACCTCGTATGCAGGTGTTGTGGAAATTTACTATATGGTTAAACTCGAAAGACACATTTGCTGGGTCATTGGTAGATTTAATATGGTATACAATATGGGGAATAACTGAGTTTGTCCAGATTCTCAAGGGAGACGTACAAATGCAACAGCTTTTATAGTTAGAAACTCCTTTTCATTGGTCAGTATACATACACCGATCAGGCATAACATTATGACCACCTGCCTAATATTGTGTTGGTCCCCCTTATGCTCTGAACCATTAGGCATGGACAAGAGGACCTCTCAGGGTGTCCTATGGGGTCTGGCACCAGGACCAGGGCAGTGGATCCTTTGGGTACTCTGGCTTGTGCAGTGGGGCCTCTGTCAATCCAACTTGTTCCACTGCATCCTGTTGATGCTTGATCAGAATGGGGTCTAGGAAGTTTGGAGGTCAAATCAACATCTTGGGCCATTGTCATGTTCCTCAAGATGTTCCTGATTGTTTGATGTTTTTGCCATGTGGTGGTGTGCATTTTCCTGCGGGGGTAGGCCAGTGACATTTGGGATTTCCATTTGCATGAGGGAGTGTGATTGTTCTGGGACAATGTTTATTTGGGTGTCTAAGTTCTTCTGTCTAATCATTGTTATTCACTTCACCTGTCAGTGGTCATAATGTTGTGGCTGATGTTGATGTTGGTGTATATCAGCCCTGTGAAAAACTAATTGCCCCCCCTAAACCCAATAGCTTGCATCATGTGGAGCTTTTTGAGACCCTTTAGCGACTCCACAATGTTGGACAGGTTCTATTTAGTGATGTTTAGATTTAACAAGCCTGGCAGTAATCATATGGTGAGATTGAACCCAATTTGATTGGTAGCTAAGGGGACTTTTTCACATAGGGCAAGATGGGCTGGACAGCGTTTTTCCTTCAATATATGAAATCAGCATTTAAAAACTGCATTTTGTGTTTTCTTTGTCTTATATTAAAATTAGTTTGATGATTTGAAACATTTAAGTGTGACAAATCTGTAGGGGGCAAATACTTTTTCCGACAGCCTAAGAGATCATGATTGATTTCACTTTCATCCAATCAAAAGCCTCAAAAATCCGTCCCCTTGGTCACATGTATGTAAATGTGCCGTAACATGTGTACAGATTCTATCATGTTTGTGCGCCCATGTGGCCCCTGACTATTTTCCGCATGGCCACTTATCAGTTTAATATGCTCCACTCACCTCCTGATTCTGTCCCTGTGCTCCATCACGGCCTGTCACTTCATTCCCGGTGGTGGAGACACCACGCCGCCTTGTTATCTGATATCTTTCTTCCTCTTTTTCACGCCCCGATCTGCTGGAAAACCTTCATCAAGCAAAAGAAAAAAAAGAAAAGAGGAAAGAAATGCACAAACAAAAACAACATCATTAAACCCAGAAATTCTTTCTTATTCATTCGAGCGTTCGCGGCTCCACGCATCACATCTATTTAGCGGAGGCAAATTGATTTAATTTGCCGTGTTTGCATCACGCTTAATTCGGCGGCCTCTCGGTGAGCTGTAAAACATGCATCGTCGGGGAGATGGTTTTATTCGGAACGCTTTTTTTTTTTTTTTTTTTTGGTGCACTTTAACTGCAGATATGGCGTCTTCTGAAATCTCATTTATTAATGTAACTGAGCAGATGAAGGCGGCGGGGAAAGAAAAAAAATAAAGGAGCAAGAAAACAAAAGGCTCATGATGAAAAGCTGTAGATTAGGTTGTCAAATAGCTGCGGCGCTGATTTATCTGATGTTGTGATTGTTCAAGCTAAACAGCAGATTTATCCTTTTGAACATTAACGGTCTTTAGAAACTGTATGATAAGGGTATGGCATTTATAAACATTTAGCTGCAAAAACAAAGCTCGATTAGCAGACTACCAATTAGACAGACTGAAAACTCCAAAATTATAGGCCTCTTTTTTTTTTTTGTCTTAACACAGTTCAAAACAAAATATTTATAGGGATGTCAGTTCTATGCAAATCACAGCTTTTGAACATTCAAACAGATTTCTGTGAGGGCGTCTCAGTGCATGAAAGCAAAAGCACACATTCTTGTTGTTAGAGCTTATGTGCTGGGATCTTTGAATTTATCCAGATACTCTAAATTAACAGCTAAAGATTTGGTAAGATCAGTTGCAATGTGTGATTTTAGCACATTTCCAGGTCTGATCCCACAACTTCAGCAACCAGCCAGAGCTGAGAAGTTACTGTATTCACTGGCCAACTGAGAAACATAAAGCCGGTCTGTGGTCATTGATTAAAAACTGACATCTGTGTATCTAAGTTTGATAATTCAAAGTTTTTTCTCCATGAAAATAATCCCTTCCTACCTTAAAATGTCTTAGATGTAACTCTACACAGCTCAAGCACACCAGCTCACCTACAACTCTTCTCAAACACTGCAAAACTACTCTATGCTACACAATTGTAGGTTGTAATATTTGTGTAATTCAGCTGTACACGTTCAGATCGTAAACCATTTCTGTAAAAACAACAATGATACGCACACTTATTTCACTTATGATCCGTCTTCT
>OMNN01100137.1:4368-14854 GCA_900302755.1 Chromis chromis | reverse complement strand
AATCAATCTCTCCTCCCTGAGGGTGCAAACTCCAAAAGCAACATCTACCCCAAATAAACATCATCACAAAGACTGCTCAGACATAAAAGAAGATGAAAAGAGGACATGTGTCAAATACAAATCATGTTTCCAGCTTTGGAAAGCAGCACGGCGGTTGTAAATGGATCAGGGACCCCTCGAAAGCAATTACCGCTACGATCCCCACAGTGAAAAACAGGTGTCAAAAGATCCGAACCCCAGAGGTCACATATCGTATTCTATCTGTTGTTTGACGTTTGAAGGAGGTAAATGTTCCTGATGAGGGACATGGTTCTGATTTGATGTTGAGGGAACAATGAAATAATGTTAAAGTGTAAATTATTCGACTTTTTGTCAAATAAAGAGTTTCAGTACTCTGACATGTAGATCTTAATGCCCCAGAATGAACACTGCTAGAATTACACTGGAGTTATTATATCTGATATATTCATGTTCTTTATTTCTAAATGTGGCTTAATACTTAATAACATAGACATGGATTTGATTAAGGAATAGTCAGAAACTGGGGTGTTTATTTGATCAAAGTTATACAGTCTTGAAGGTCGTGCCCTTCTGTGTAATTATGTTTATTTATTCCAGAGCTGCCGCGATTATTAGGCAGCTGAAAACGTCAATATTCTGAACCAGTTACTTCTTTTATTCTAATGAGAAACTTGTCTTTGGTATCAATTGTTGCACCATTATGTCAGTTGTTTTTGGCTGTATTCGTGGCATTACAAAATGGTTTGAGTGTATGAGTTTTCAAAGTCCCAAGGCTTCCAGAGCGTGGGAGTATTTCAAATGATCACAGAACAGAAACGTGGTTTGTGCATAATGCAGAATTTAGATGTTGTACCTCAGCAGCACAACACAATATACAAACACCTGAAGAGAAAACACACGTTATACTCTCCGTGGCTGGCTTCTCTCCTGCTCCCTGTGCTCACATATACTGTATTTTAATACAGTGGAATTCCCCCCAAAAAGCTGATTTTATTTACATATTTTCTTGTTTGTGTTGTCAGACAAAAGAAAAAGTATGAAACTGTCACCGAAATGCAGTATATTAATACTAACAGTCACTCTTAAGCTGCTTTTCTGTACTTTAAAATCATGGCTTTACAACTGGAATGGGTTAAAGACGACGGCTGTGCTGAAAACTTTGTTATATTTTCATAAATTTCAAAGCTACTACCAAAGTCAGAAAACTATAACTATAACTACAAGGGGTGGGAATCACAGGGTACCTCACGATATGATACGATACATGATACATGGCTCAAGATACCGATACTATCACGATACAGCGATACTGCGAAAATCGATATATTGCAAGACAATCACATAACGATACATCACGATATCTATAACTGAAAAATACAAAATGCCTGTAAAGAGGTTAAGTTCGTTAGGTTCATGGTGTGGCCTGTGTACTTTACTTTTGCAAGGCAGTTCTTGCATATGGCATAGTCTTTGTCCAGCTTGCTTGTTCCCTCCATGTTGCCAAAGCCCAAATGGGTCCACACTTTGAACGTGGATGGGGCGTCTCTTACGGTAGCGTTGCTGTCCTCCATTATACCTGTACAAACTCTTCTTCAGCCAATTCATTTCTGCTCAAGTCTCCCTCATTCATGTGATAAACACCACCGTGTGGAGTCATTAAGTAGTGATGCTGGGGAAATGGCAGCTGGCAGGGGAATCTGGCAGGGTTTAGGGCGCCTTATTATATTAATTAAAGTATGGATATTTGGCGCTAGCATATCGATACTCATATCGCACAAGGAGGGACGATGATATATCGCTGTATCGATATTTTGTCCCACCCCTAATAACTATAATGAGTTGCTTTAGCTGCTTCATGCTTGTAAATTGTACTTGCATTGGTGCACTTTGTTTCATATACAGATCAAACTGTTTTTTATTTTATTACAGGGTTGAATAAAAGCTTGGATTTCTTTTGGAGTTGCACTATTGACTTGATATAATGAGCTCTGTTTTTAATGTATTTTTATTTTCCAGTTGAATCTTACACATATATATAAACATTTGGTTATATTTCATATATATGGATTACTGTAACGCATTTTATTTGGGAATCAGCCAGTCTTCCCTCTCTCGTCTCCAGCTGGTTCAAAATGCTGCTGCTCGGCTTTTAACTGGTGTACGAAAGAGTGTTCCTGTTCTGGCCTCCCTCCACTGGCTGCCTGTGCACTTTAGGGTCCATTTTAAGATCCTTTTATTTGTTTTTAAATCTGTGAATGGCCTCGCTCCTCCTTACTTCTCTGAGCTTCTTCACCCCCACGCCCCTGCTCAGGCCCTCAGGTCAGCTGATGAGCTGCTCCTCGAGGTACCGAGGTCTCAGAAGAAGCTCAGAGGGGACAGAGCCTTTTCTGTTGCTGCTCCTAAATTATGGAACGACCTGCCCTTAGTCAGGCTCCTTCACTGCCCACTTTTAAATCTTGTCTTAAAGCCTATTTTCATTTCTTGGCTTTTGATCCAGCATGAGACTTGGCTTTAGTGTTTTTATTGTTTTACTGTTTATGTTTTTAGTATTGATGTACAGCACTTTGTTTTAGCTTCGGCTGTTTTTAAAGTGCTTTATAAATAAAGTTGAGTTGAGTTGAGTTAATCAATTAACTGGTAAAATAGTCAATGATTACCAGATAGAAAAACAGTCATTAGTGGCAGCCATGATCTAGTCAATTTTTAACTAAGAAGGAAGCAGAAAATGATGTGTCCAACTAAAATTAAGCTCGTATTTCTGATGGTTATTTATTTGTCCAAGAGATCTACTTCACACATTCAAACTGACAACATAATATTGGAAGCAGAGTTCACTCAGTTCGAACTCCACTGAGTTTGCGGCGGTGGGCGGCTTTGACCTTTCATTCAGACAATACCGACCGTTTATACTCTTGTTGATGAAGCTGCATGGTGAAATAATACAAGCAGAAAATGAGGAGGGTGCTGCAGGGCCATAAAGATAATAAAGTGTGTATAATTTGCTGTATAGGTTTGAGTTTGTGGAATTCTCTTGACAGCACGCTAACCATGCAAGCTCCTACAGTTTATCAGTACAATTGTGTCAACACTGTTTCCTGTCTGGACAGTTTTTCTGCCTCAACCTGCCAGTTAGATTTTAAATGTCTGCAGAAGCACACTCAGTTGTAGAGGCACTAAACAGATCAATTATTACATTTGTCATACATTTGAGGAAAAGCCTTAAGACAAAATGTACATTGTTCAGGTAATAAGAGCTATCTCTAGCTAGCTATTTAATGTGTATTTTTTCTTAATTAAATAAGTGTTTATAGCCATAAAGAAGCTTCAGTTCATGTAAAAACATAAAAATCACTTTGAATGGATAGTAACTATTGAGTTTCCACATATCTAATTCAACGCTAACCTTTTCTCATAGGTAAGACAGGTGTTAGTATATAGATTTAAAGATCCTTTCTGGTGAAAATCAAGTATTTTGTACCTTGTTAACATGTCCAAATGGTATTTTAATATGCTAGAAGACACATTGTGAGCAAAAACAGCAGTCAACACCATGGCTGGTGTATCGATAACAGTATAGAGCTACATTTAATTAAAAAAACTAAAAAGAATTCGATACACTGAGATACGTTTTTAGGGGTTTAATCAATAACCGAATACAGATTTTAATAATTTTGAATTTCATTTACATATTTTCTATATATTTGTGCTTTATTAAATTATAATAAACCATCTGGCTCACAGCAAACATGGTGGGTCGGTGTGGATTCCCAGCATAGTAGGAGCACTAGTTAATGTCAGGGCTGAAGGCAAAATAACATAAAACCATCTCATGCTGAGCACCATTTGCTTTGTACCTGATGTGTGTTTAACCCTCTGAACCCTGAAGTTTGAGGGCGGTTTTTGGTCCGGTCACATTTTTACGCACAGTGTGCTCATTTATCACTGTAATGTAAAGTCCTGCACCTCTATGGAAGCAGCACAACCATGGCTAGAAGTAGAGGGGACTAAAAGATGGCGTTTTCCAGAGTGCCCACAGGGATTATGGTAATTCTACATACTACAAATATTTCATGACTTATAGTTTTTGTTACACAGCCTACAGTTCAGCACAGTTCAGTTGAATAGTCCCTGAATCTGGTTAGTGTGTGGTGGAAATGTGTCAACAAACAATAAAACACTTTTTTTACTCAAGCATTTTCAAATGGGCTCTTGAGAACATGAAGGTCTTCTCAGCGAAGAGCGATACGTTGCAACACTTTTTATACTTGCTAGTTAAAAGTTCTGGGGAGAAGGAATGTCCCACACCTCAACTGCATTGTAAGGAACCTGCTTGTTATTTTTTATCTTTCTCCTGCCTGCACTAACACTTTCAGCTCCCCCTGAACTCTTATCCAGAAAGAGCCCAAGATCTTTCCCATGAAAGCTGAGACAAGAATGTGCAGGTGTTTAGATTTTCTTACAAAAATTTGAGTAAATGCACATAATTAATAAATTTCCCAACACAAATGTGATTAATTTTAAAGAAATATCAGGATTTTAAGCTTAGATTCGGTTAAGTTTTCCAACTAAATCAGGCGATTCTTTCTGTTTTTTCAGTTTCTGGCTATGATAAATGGTACAATTTGGACTATTTTTAAAGAAATAACAAGCCTTTGAAACCCAGCGGTTGCTTTTGGGGTTCAGAGGGTTAATGGAAGCTGAGGACTTTTCCTCTATGCTCACATCCAGTGTAGAAATTGATGAGCGTTAGGAGTGTGCCCCTTTAAACAAACCATTTGAATATGCGTAACATTCATCTGCTGCACGAACACAGATCGCATGACAGCTTTTTTCATGGCTATACACCTCTGATGGATGTGAGGTCTGCGGCTTAGTTATCGGGCGGCCGTAATGGCCAACAGAGCGCTGTTCCAGGCCACGGCGTTTGATTCCCCCCCCTCCCGTACGATCCCACGGCGCCATTACATTTCCTGTGTGCAGAAGTTGTATCAAGGTCGTTTCAAATCACTCCCATCCCCATCAAAGCGACAAGTTCAAACCTGATGCACCGCCGCTCTGAAGAAGACGACATAAATAAGCTTGGTTGACGAGTGAATATAAAGCTTCTGGGTGGGCTGCGAGGAGGAGGAGGAGGAGAGCGGAGGGGAGAAGAAAATATTTTTTCACCCCTTAATGGAGCCATCAACAATCACTTTCAGCGGGGAGATGGAGTCACAAGGCGGATGGTGGTTTGTGGTCTTAGGCAGAGGGGAAGCATCATTACCATAGAAAACATTACAGCGAAACGACGGACATCCAGGCCATCAAAGATGATCATCTCATAAATTCCACGCACTGTATAATGGGCCTGTCACTCTTGAAGGCTGAAAGGAAAATAATGCCCACGGTTGATTTTTATCTTCCACAATGCCTCTGCTGATTACTGCTAAATAGGCCCCAGCTTGTTTGGCTAATAGTCGCTACGGTTGCAAAAAACAAAACAACCCACAATGCGGTGTGCAGCGTTTGATGGCCACTGTCCGAATCCATATGTCCCTTTGGATCCGCCATGTCTTATCATTAAGCCAATAATCTGATGGGCAATTAAAGCGGGGCCGTTGTAAACAACCACTCATCCGGCTTGATGTGTGGCGTGTCCAAGTGGGAGCGACTGCGGTCCTCTAACCGCCGCTTAAATGCCAGCGGTAGGTAATCAGCCATCAGGAGAGACCTTAGATGGGCAATTGTGACAGTTGATGATATGCAAATACTCACTGTAGAAGTTTACGGCCTCGCAAATCCACACACCGGCACTATGCATGCACACACACATGGACGGAATAACAATAAGACGTTAATTTAGAACAGCGCCCGGCTAAATAAAAGACTAATGCCCAAGGTAGCAAACCCCCTCCTTGTCTTAAAGGTCATAAATGTTGTCTTTGTCTCTGAAAACACGGAGTCTAGACAATGTTTTGCAGGGAATATTCCTAGCAGGAGGGTAGCCTGAGACAACCAGTATCCCACCCCTCCTATTCTCGTTAATTACATGATTAAGCTCTGCTAAGGTTAAAGACCCATTCAAAGCCCTGCATTGCTAATTGGGACACAAGTGATGCTGCTGCTGTCCGGACTTCATCTCCTCCTTGTATTCCCAGCACACACGCACACATACACCAACAAATTTAATAGGTTACATCATGTGAAGGCACAAGTCGTTTTACATCTTAATTTTGTGAGCCGGGAAACACCCTGTTGTGGCGGCGCATTTAACGCAAATAAGCGTTTAGCTAATGCACTAAACCCAGCAGTGAGTTCATGAGTGGGATCGTGTCTACAGTTAAATCCCAGGTTTAAGAAACTGATGGGAAAGAAGAAGAAGAAAAAAAAAGACTTTCGCTCAAGTATTTGAGGTGGAAGGAAGTGAAATGTGGTGTAAATCTATGAGACTGGAATAGATAATGTTGGACCCAATAATGTAAGACCGACTGAATGCAGCCCGAGAGGCAAAACTCAAGG
Organism: Chromis chromis; assembly: GCA_900302755.1. Lineage (NCBI taxonomy): Eukaryota > Metazoa > Chordata > Actinopteri > Pomacentridae > Chromis > Chromis chromis. The sequence continues at coordinate 8,335 of OMNN01100137.1, read as the reverse complement.
CAAATTACACAAATTAAAAGGAAAATTTAAACTTTAGTAGCCTGTAACTTCCTTAAATTATGTTTTCAAGCAAGTGCTCCCAATCAAGAAACATCTTGGGACAACATTCCCAGAAAAAAGATTCATGTTGGACCACTAAATAAGATAAGACCGACAGAATGCAGCCTGAGAGGCAAAACTTAGGGCAAATTACACAAATCAAAAGGAAAATTTAAACTTTAGTAGCCTGTAACTTCCTTAAATTATGTTTTCAAGCAAGTGTTCCCTATCAAGAAACATCATGGGACAACATTCCAAGAAAAAAGATGCATGTTCGTTAGTATCCTATAGAGTTGTTGGTAGGTATACTTTGTTACCTTTGCAAACAAAGTATACCTACCAACAACTCTAAAGGATAGGTAGGTATACTTCCAAACTGAACTGATTGCTGGTTGTAGCTTCAGATTTTCTCAAGTGGGATTAAGTCTCTAAACTAACTCTCAGTAAACAGCTACATTTCTCAAAATGTCAAGTTTTAAATTCATTGCAGTCAGAGCTCAGCAATAATTGAAAGCCCCTCAACATTTTTTTTACCAACTTCCTTTTCTCTTCTCTTACCAGCTGGACAGAAGACTTCAGTAGAAAATCAAAAAAGGGACACCATTAAAAAAAAAAGTAGGCTGGCCAGAAATAGAAATTTCAAAAAGTGAGAAAGACACATCGACCTCGAGCCCAGAGGAAATTACACCCTCGCACGTTTGTAATATGAAATATAAGAAGAAATGATAAAGTACATCTGCGTAAGACTTGAAGACCGCTGGGTGAGCATGAAGGGGGTGAAGAGGACAACGGAGAAGTGTCATCCGGTTTTCGCACATATAAAAGCTTTTGCTCTTGAGCAGAATGTTCGACGACTGTTTCAAATTTCAGCCACTTTCACCTTCCTGTGTTTTTTTTTTTTTTCTTTTTGTAGTCTTTGTAGTTTTTCTGTCAACTCTTCACGAGAGCTTTGTTAGGAAATGTCTTTCGCTCGCGCCGTGGAGCAATGCAGACATTTCAAACCCAGATGAATGGCTTCTGGGAGTTGGCGTGCAGCTGAGAGCTAGCTAGCTACACCGACTCTCCCAGGACCCGACTGTAATGAGCACCATGAAAGGCCCTCGTGGCCGGCAGAGCTAGCAGCTAGCTGTGCAGGATATGGGGGGGGGGGGCTTATGCGTTCTTCATTAAAATTGAGAAATTTAAGAAAATCCTGAGAGCTGTCAGTTAGTCAGACAACAAGTGTGGGCTTTAACGCAGCCTCCTGCCCCTGCTTCTGCCGCTTCAGTTGAGTCCTCGACAGAGACAAATAAACTTACTTGTGTAAATGGAGCAGAAAGCATTGAGAGAAAGGGGGGAGACGAATAGGGCACACGCTCTCGCAGTTTGGGAATCCACTTTTATCCCTCTCTATATAGAAATAGCCCCCCTCGCTTATATCCCTCTCTCTCTCTCTCTCTCACTCTCCCCCTCTTGCTTTCCTTCTCTCAGGCGAACTGAGAGATGGTGATCTTTTCAAAGGTCATTTGAACCATTTGTCTTATCTCAGAGTTTCTTCACTGAGATGGCAAAGCACAACAGAGAAACTTTGCCTCAGGCTTTGGCTTTGTACGTTTCAGAAACCAGCCAGCAGGAGCACCGGGCATCGAGATTCCTCTTACTTCCTCTGTTATTAAATTATGATGCACTAAATACGTCGTCATTGATCATTTATTTCTCAGTAAGTGAGAGGGAAACAATACTGTAAAAGACGCTTTGAATAATTAATGCAGACCCCAGATGCTCGACTACACTCGCGTACTTCGACCCGAGTTTAAATCCGGCTCCGCTGCCACGACTTGCCCTTTTCATTCCTGCTGTATTTCTGCTGTAAACACTAACAAGCCTCAGAGAAACGGCCCAAATGCCTGCCCGCTTAATACAAATAAGTGAAAAATTGTCGTGGACCGCTGCTGCTGCCAGCGTCCTACTGCGAGGACTACTTGAGTATTTACCTGCTATTATGACAAACGAGGGCTGATTATTACCCAGGGTGCACTGGGGACAGCAGTCATTACTGAAACTTCCTGTTTCGGCTGCAGTTAGCCGGTCGTCCTCCGTGTTATTCACTAAACACCTGTGCTGGACGCCTCGGGCTTTGGCAAAGAAAGATGAGAAAATTAATATTTATAAAGAGGAACAGCTTTAGACTAATCACCGGAGCAGAATGAGCTACACGCCGGAACAATATGGAGGACACGAAAACTATTCGACAAATCTAATAGAGAAAAAAATGTATGTGTTATATCATGATATCAGATTCAAGACAAGGTGTTATTATTTTAAATGTTGGTGTCACTGGCTTCACGGTGACAATATCAGAACTAGAGTAGAAATACAAATAAGTACAGAAACACTTCTAATGATGGACTTTATCACACTCTTGCTCTCAACAACTGTCATTAGTTATTAGCAAAATGGATTATAGGCCCAAACACACTGACTGCAGCCAACCCAATGTCCTACTAATACTTTGTCAAAATTTTGAAAGAAAAGCAGATATAGTGTTGCATTTTAAAAATCCAGACTCTGTTACACTACAATTTTTTGTTATTTTTTCCATTACAAAACTACCGCGCAAAAGGTTTGCCTTTTTCCAGGTATTCTGCTCTGACTCTACCTCTTACCCTCAGAAAAACTGCTTTTAACAGTTCCTGATTTGAGGCTGGTGAGTAAAGAAGATTGTGCTTTTACAGTGGCAGCTCCAGATCTTTGTAAGAGTCTTCCTCTTGCAATCAAATGTTCCTCCTCTACTGACATTTTTTAAGAAAAACTGTGTTTTTAGTGTTTAATCTTGCTCGATGTGGAGCTTTTTGCACATATTTTCGTCTTTGTTGCCCGTCTTGCCTGTCATGTACGGGGCTTTGGTCAGTTCAGGCTGTTGATTTACAAAATACCCCTGATCATTTTAGGATTACAGGTGAGCACATAGAAACCTCCATTGTGTAGACACTATACTGCTAGTGTAGGTCAAGTACAGTAATAACATCTTAAGAACATAGCAGCTGGATAGCTCAGTGACTAACACCCCAGACCTTGGCATGGGAGATCGGTGGTTCAAATCCCTGTCAGGGCGCAGGTATCCAGTGAGGACCCTTAGGCAAGGTCCTTAATGCTGGCCTGCCTACCTACCTATGTACGTCACTTTGGATAAAAGCGTCTGCTAAATGAAATTGTAGAATTGTAGAACATATTGGGGGGCTTTAAATGATTAAGTCATTAATCATCTGCTTCTTAATTAATCTCGATATCTATATGTATCTATATGCATTGCACTGTAAAAAAAAAAAAAATAATAAAATAACATTTTCAACAGTTTTTAGCTGCAACTACTGACTGTTATTTTACTGATTTTTTTGTTTGGTTAAATTACAGATAATCACGAACAAAATCACAGAAAAAAAAATAAATAAATAATACACACTTTAGCCCTAAAAAAGAAAGAGCCACATGTGTACACAATGTCCACGTAAAAAAAATAATCTGCATGTTTACACGTGGAAATTCGTTCTTGTACAACATGCCGCCTTGTGGATGCCCGATCCCGTCAGATCTCAGAAGCTAAGCAGGGTAGGGTCTGGTCAGTACCTGGATGGGACACCGTGAGGGAACACCAGGAAGCCTGGGTGAATGCAGTGTGAGAGTGAGTGGTTGGTGGTGGTCGGAGGGGCCGGTGGTGCAGATTGGCAGCCTGGCTTCCGTCAGTCTACCCCAGGGCAGCTGTGGCTACATACGTAGCTTACCACCATGGAGTATGGAGTGAATGAATAATGCAATGTAAAGCGTCTTTGGGTGTCCAGAAAAGACAGAAAAGCGCAATATAAAACCAATGCATTATTATTATTTATTATTATATATTATACTTTTTTTAACTATATTTAAATCAGCTAAAATTATTGTTATTTTACAG
>OMNN01100136.1:0-31098 GCA_900302755.1 Chromis chromis | reverse complement strand
GCAGCATCATGACGTGAAGCATGGTGGTGGCAGCATCATGACGTGAAGCATGGTGGTGGCAGCATCATAATGTGAAGCATGGTGGTGGCAGCATCATGATGTGAAGCATGGTGGTGGCAGCATCATGAATGTGAAGCATGGTGGTGGCAGCATCATGACGTGAAGCATGGTGGTGGCAGCATCATGATGTGAAGCATGGTGGTGGCAGCATCATAATGTGAAGCACGGTGGTGGCAGCGACATAATATGGAGATGCTTCCTGGCAGCAGGCCCTGGAAGGCTTGTAAATTTAAAGGGTAAAATGAATCCAGCAAAGTATAGGGAAATCCTGGAGGGCAATCCGATGCAGTCTGCAAGAGAACTGTGATTTTGGGAGTAGATTCATTTTCTAGCAAGACAATGACCCGATTGACCCAAAACTAGCGTAGCACTGAGCCTCCTTGCAGCACTTAGGCTAACTAGGGCTGGGTAATATTGCAAAAAACTGACAAACCTTTCTCATATGCAGTAACACTGGCTCATTTTACTGTGCACTTGTGGAGCCTGCATGTCAACAAACTTCAAAAATGAATACAATCTTTGTATCCAAGAACCCTTTTCTATGTTCTATCAGGCTTCTCTTATAGTTAATTATGAAAAAATGAGAACCATGCAAGTTTTTGCATCAAAGAGCAAAAGCAGTTGTAGCATGACGTGTTTGAGTCACTTCACTTCTCTGCAGCTGAAACGAAATATTGTACAGTCCTAATTCTAACATTTTACTCTCAAGGCCATTCATGACTTTGGTCTTTAGACTAGTACAACTCTGACCCCACAGATACCAGAGGATGATCTAAGGTCTTTACATTCTGTGTCAATAGGCGGCATTTGCCATCAGAGGACTCAACCTCTTTAACAGATAAGCTTTTAAGACCGACTATTAATCAGTTCATCATTTTAAGCAATTTATGAACAAAAAACGCTGTATGGCTTCAGCTTCTTAAATGTGAAGATGTGTGCCTTTATTCTCTGCGTGGCATCGCCGCAAATTGAATTTCTTTCGGTGTTTGACTGATTTTGGGGGCGTTGCTTTGGCCTGTGAACTCGAGTTGGTTTGTAGAATTCATTTTTCGAGAAAGTGAACAGATAATCAAAATTAATGAATGCAAATGTCAGCGAAGTGCAGTGTGGGCACGAGTTCACGTGTCCGATCCATGTATTGCAGCATGTATGCGTGTGTTTTACCTGACAGACGTCGGAGCGGATGCCGGTCTTCCAGAAGCCCTGGCTGCTGAGCTCCACTGTCACCTCACGGCGCATGGTGTTCTTCTGACGGATCTTCTGAAGAGCTTCCTGCCAAACAAACCAACCAGTCAATTATTGATCCGCTGGAGCAGAGCCTACGGGGACAGCTCCCATCCTCAAACACCCCACCCCGCCCACTCCTGCTCTCCCAACAGATAAAGCTGGCACATGCAATAAACTGAAACCTCCGTGGCATGACACTTAGACAGTGCAGCTGTGGACGGCGGCAACAGGGGAGGTGACAGCTCTGCCCGTTCTGGCTAATTGAGGCACTGCAATGGGTCAGCAAGGCAGTGGGGAATGGTGGTAGCGGTGGCGCTGCCGGGTGTAGGGAGGCTGATGCCGAAGGCTTCAGTCACATCCACTAAGAGCTGAGGCACCTGCCTGCCCATTAGGACTACCACACCAGAGCCTGGAGGTACCTCCATCAGCAGCAGCAGGAATCATTACAGACACACAAACACATCAGCCCTACAGCAAATAACACAGATTCAGCAGAGGAAGGAAAAGGAGGGGGGAGGGGGGTTAGAGCCTGAGATAAGAGGGTCCTACAAATAACAACCAAGATGGAAGATGTATTGACAGACTGCACCTCCTAAATGTGTGCGCGCATGCATGTGTTTCATTCAGCCGAGACGCTATCGACTCTGTCTGAGTTTGCCGTGATCTGCCTAAAATGGAACGCCAGGAATTTTTTGACTCGCAGAGGAAATAAGAACAACAAAGGCATGAATAAATAATGCCATCCTACTTTGAACTGCGCATCAAAGTGAACACGCTCGCCCACGCGCAAACTCGCGCACGCACCACCACACACACACGCAGAGGGAATCTTTCCACGGACAGCCAGCCACTGTATATGGAAAGCAGTAATCACAGAGAAGTGCGAATGATATGTAAATACTTTATTTTTGCCGGGGCTTTCTACGAGGTCAGGGAATGGACGGCAGCGCGGAAAGTAAATAATTAACCAGGGATGGGAGGTAGAGAGACTAAACTTTCTGCTGGTCAAACAGACGAGTCACGGCACATTTGACTTTTAGCATCACATCCTTCTGCTGAGAGGAGTGTTTGTGTTTTGGATCAGGCTGAGGTCAAACACCAAAGACAGCGTCAGAAATCCAATGACTGCGGAAGGCAAGTGCACATCTGTTGCATGTGTGCTCTGCTTGCTTGCTGTTGCAGGTTCATCTCAGGGCCTTTAGCTTATTTTTATCACATCGCTCACAATGTGAAAGCAATGCAAAGCTGAAAGATTAAAGCCACTGCAGGTCTAGGTTGTGCAGCAGAAGATTTCTCCAAACTGACGCCAAGATTTACTTCAAATTTGTTTCCAGGGGACAAGTATTAATGATTTATGTAACCTCCCCGAATCTTCCTCTTCGGCTACTCTTAAGCCAGAATGTTTGTTTGTTTAGAAGAAATTCACATTGCTTTTGCAAAAAAAAATAGCTTTAAAATAAATTTAAATAATATAATAACCTGGATATATTATAATTGAACAGGTAAGCTGCTGTGAAATGTGTGCTTTCAAGGCAAATCCTTTCATTTTCTGCAAAACAGAACACATTCCTGCTCCATTGTGCCATTTATTTTCCCTATAATGTTGATTTTTCATGCCAATTCTTCTTCTTTTGCCCGACATACAAGTGTCTCTGTATCTTAGGAGGCTTGTATTTGTTGACCAAATAAACCAAAGTTCTTTTAGACAGTTCTCTCTGAAGACTGGGCAGGCAGTGATCCTTATGAACACATCCCAGTCAACACTGTAATGTACTGAGGAAAAAAAAAGTGTGTTAACTTCTTATGCGGCCCAGCCGAAGCCCAGACTCGAGAACGACGGGGAAAAAAATCTGTGGAATGAGTTGAAGATAGCTTTTCAAAGATGCTCCTCATGCAGCTCCACTGAGCTCGGCCAAATCTGCAGAGAAGAATCAGAGCAAATCCCCAAATCCACATATGCTGAGCTGATAAAAAAGAAGCTGAATTCACTGTCGGGGTACAGACTCAGGGCTGAATACTTATTCAAATTAGAGATATGACATAATAAAGTAAGTCCCTTTTCAATACAGGGACAAAAACAAGTTTGCACCTAGTCATTATGGGTTATATTGAGTGGAATTTTAACCAAAACACTGTTTTCTTTACACGGAAAACCCCTCCATTAAGAGTCAAAGGAGTGGAGTATCTGCAGAGGAGAACATCTGTGCGTTTACTCGAGGCCCAGTTAACTGTTTGGCTGAAGTGAAGCTCCGTCTACGGGAGTTTCAGGTCGATTTACCACCATCTGAGGTGAAATCTGCTCTGGGATCTGGGTCTGAACCTGATGTTCGGCCAGGATTACCTGCTAGTGTGAGGAGTTTACAGTTGAAACCTCCCAAACCGCTCGCAGACTCCTCAGGGTCAGAGAGAAAATATCGAATACGTTTGAAATCTACAAGGTGAGATGTAGCTGGTGATCGGAACATTCTATCAACGTTACAGAAAGCTGCTGCGCCACAGTCTCCGTTTTGTTTACATCCGTTTCCCCCATGAGATCCTGAGGGGTGGTGCACTGCTCCCAGTAATCTTAATAATATCCTGTCATGTGTGATGCATCGATGTCGTCCGGGGATTTCCCTGAGATTAAAGAGAATATCTGTGAAGTTTCTCCAACTGTGTGTGATGCAACCAGATTTGAAACGCCTGTAGTCTGAACCCAGTTTAAAGGTATCGTATGAAGTTCCTCAGGGAAACACACACATGCCGTGTTTCCATAATATACATTTTGATGTATCACACTAGAAAAATTTAATGGAAAGGGCAAAATATAAAAAATAAAACTCCTTCATTTTGAGGTGGTTTTGGACTTTTTCAGAAAACAGTTCATGCGCTTGATGGGAAATGGAAACCCCTTTAGATGTAGCTGACATTACTTCTCTTATTGTCTTGAAACATGTCATTGTTCCTACTTTTTCTTTGAGATTTTTTAGCGACTGGCAAATTGGTTTTGTTTCTGGACTTCTTCTACTCTATTTATTGCAGCCATTCATAGCGTAGCCTATACTGCCACCCTCTGGCAACACTATGTAGCCGAGTTTATATTCCACTGGGTCCGTGTACGTTGCGGCCATTCGTTTTCTTATTTTGAGATTTCAAAATAAAAACGAAAAATAAATTGTTTCCCGTTTTTTTTCAGAGATAATACAAAATGAAAAACGGAAAACGGGCCGTAATTCATTATCCATTATCCGTTATCCGATATAATTAGATGTGTTTGTAAATGGAAATTAAAATTAAAATACACCCGTGGAAAACTTATTTCTCTATTTCCTGTTCGTTTTTGGTCCGTGACCCGGAAGTTGTACCACGAGCTAGCCAGCAAGAGGCGGTGCGTTATCAGAAGGCGTCAGAAAATTCAGACCCACCAGGCTCATGCTTTTAAATAATAATTATTAATAATTAATTAGATGTATTTGGTCTTCTTCTGTGGTTGTAGTGGCTCGCTCGTAGTCCTGAGCCCGGCCGCGCAAACTTACTGGCTAGCTGTCACAGTTAGGAAATATTAGCTGACGATTAACTGTTATACGCATAATTGTGATGCACAATTTAACTGTCTTTGTTCTTTTTTTCTCTTAAGATTAGTGGCATTCGTGCTTTTAACTGTCACCTTTCTGCTGCAAATCCAGCAAATCGCCTCTTTTAGGTTGCCATGACTCCTTTTATTTGGCTTAAAACCAAAATGTGCCCTCACGTTGGCTTTGCAACTAAATCCGTACGTCATTGTCAATAGATGCTCATAGAAATGCAGTCGGTCAAATGTTACGATAAACAGTTGGTGCCATTAAACACAGCAGAAGAAGAGGACGCAAACAATGGAAAATGATGTGGCAGTAGTGAATGAGAGAACATTTATGTTTGTGTCAAGCTGTGTTTTATACAATTGAATGGAAACGATTTTAACAAATAATGAAATAATTGTGATCAGGTATAATAATGGTGACATGGTCAAATCACAGTATGACTTCCCAGTAGTGCTCACAATTGGATTTGGCTACCAGAGCTCTCTAGGATCCAAATAATTGGTTTCTTTGGATCCGTAAACCGTGATGAATGTGTAATAGTGGCCATACTAAATGTTATTGCATGCTATTGTTTTCTTTTCCAAAATTTTTTTGTGTGTAGTCTACAGTAAAGCGTGTCTTCCTGTTTTTTTTGCCTGTATGTTATCCACATATCCTTTGATGAAATAAATGGTCTGCACTTACTGTATAACCTTAGCTAGGTTCTACAAAGCGCTTAACAATAGGTTCCCCATTCAGCCATTCACACAGACTCGGCGGCAGAGCTACCATGCAGGGTCATAGCTTGCCATCGGGAGCAATTACGGTTCAATGTCCTGCACATGAACACTTTGCCAGTTATTGGACAACTCATTCTTCCACCTGAGCCACAGCTTCCCACTTCACTCTCCGTCACTCTTTCTATGGCTTCCCTGCAGGTCTCCTAAGGTGTGCTAGTCCGCGGTCACTGGGCCTCTTGTCACGCTAACTCTTACTGGAGGCTGCAATAGTTGCCCTTCCAAAATGGGCTTCGTCCTCTAAAAACACCCCCTCCCTCGTATGCCCAATCACCTCCACCCAAGCCTTGCACTCCTAGCGGCCTGCTGACGGAGTCAAGGAGAATGTGGAGGCCAGTGCAGGGTTCCTGTCTGGTGACACCCGTTCAAGAATGACCTCAGAAAAACGTGGCAGCTTCACTCCCATCGCCCTCCGTGCACCTCCAAGCTTTACTTAGTATCTTTTTTTAATGCATATCAAAGTGAGATAATTCCTTTATACTTACTGTTTGTATTTGTATAAATGTATTTATGTGTGTTTTTCATGGACGTGTTAACATTAAATTATTATATTGGTACTTTGATTATAACCACATTCACCTCTAAGTCCCCCACTTTTTTTTCTGGTCTTCATTAAAAATAAGTCTTTAAAAATGATCAATAGTTATCAATATCGACTGAAATTAAACATTACAATACATCTTTCACCCATATATCCCAGTAATATCACCATATTATGAAAATTATTCTTTGCCTTGCCTCCAAGTTCAACTCATTTTTGATTTTCCAAGAGACCTGCAGGAAAAGCGTGTATTGAAGTATTTTACAGAGACTCCAAACTTCCCAAGAAGTGAGGCAGAACTCTGGGTGGGACTGATATCTTGTCTCATGAGCAAATGATTTAACCATCCCTCTCTGTGCTCAGCCACAGTCCTGTAAAGAAGGGCTGTGTGCTACATAAAACAAACCCAAGGAGCTGCAGCATGTTTTCATAACGCAATACACATCAGTAGACTTTTAAGCAGATTATGGGAGTCAAATCTGCAGCCATCTTTGCTTGGCTTGTAGAAAAATGGCTTAAACGCAGGAGTATATGCACAGGAGGAGATGTGTGGAGGTGCAGAGCCAACCCAGGAGATGGAGCAGATAGCTGTAAAGACTTTGCCTGTTACAGGAATGATGGATTTCACAACACTGGGAGGCAGAGCGTCACTCTCCAATATGAGACAGGTGCTTGGAAGCAGCTTTGTAGCGCAGAGATCTGTCCAGCGATAAAGCCCTCCTGCAGCCATACAGCACTGGAAATACAATATTCCTCCAGATTACTTTCCTCCCATTATTTTCGCCCTCTGGCTCTTACTTCATTTTATGCCCATTCTTCTTATTTTTTGTATTTAAATGTGTCTGACACTGTGCCGGGAGGGGAAAAATAGAAGCAGGACATAAATATCACCCAGGAGCTCATCATGCTATGGAAATGTCAACAGTGAGAAAAGAGAGGAGAGACAGGAGCTGCTGAAGGAAGAAAGGAGGGAAGTTCCCCTCTCATCTGGTTCTGGCAGAGGAGGAGTGAGTCATCCTGAGGAGCGCCACAATGCTAAATGACTTTTCCTTCCCATCCCGCTCTGAGGGTCAGCCGAGGTAGAGCGTCTTTCAAGACTAGTCAGGTGCATGGAAATCCTACACAGCTGACTCCGAGGCAAGAAACACTGTGTTTCATTTCACTTCTCCAGGCTAGCCAGTCATTTCAGGACTCAGGAAAAGGCCAAAGGATTTCATTACGAGTGCATGAACTCCTCACTCTACAATTGCCTATGGAGTGCCTCCAGTCTGGTGGTGAAACATGAGAGAGACTGAAAGTTCCCAGGGGCATAGAAAATTACAGAGTACAGCTCAGCTTAGTCACCTAACAAAAGAGAGAAGCAGAGGAAGGAATGGAAGTTTTCAGGACAAATGAAATAAGATCCAATGACGTTTAAATCAGATCTAAATGTGACAGCTTGGTCACTGTCCCCTGCAATTACAGCTTAGTGTGAGTGCTTAGTTTTTCCTATTGTACTATGTGACAAATGTCACTCAGTATGAAGGAAATACATTAAGACTGTGGGTGCTGGATGAAAACAATTTAAGAGAGACAGGCTTGTGAGGAGCATCATCTATGAATGTCAAGATCATCAATCCTGAGTAAAGTTGAAGCTGCATTAATATAAAAACACATCAGCATGTACAAGACATCGAAAGTTGCTCTTTTAATGGAAGATGGTTGTTGGCATCCAGGCACGCAAGTCAGTAATGGAAATAAACTCTAGATGTCCCACATGTAACAGTCACAGACAGATGTTAAGGGTAGAAATAGTCCCCAAATCAAACACATGAAGTCATAGTGGTTGACTACTAGATGGGAACACCACTCAGCTTAATTTTCTCACAACATTGCATCTCTGGTGCAGGAGAATAGAGCGTAGTGCAATTTTCAGCATGTGCTTTAACACTTTACAATGTATTTTCAATGGGGAGGCTTGAAACAGAGCCACGTTTCCTCAGACAGCAGCCCCGGTGGGCTGTCAGGGAGAGTTATGGGAAAAAACTAAACACTTCCCAAAACAATCTTCCATAATTTGCTGTTTGACAATGCATTTTGTCTTTTTAGTGGAAAACTGTCCAAACCAATTATCAACTACACAGCCAATGTGACCTTAGCTTCAGAATTTTCCTGCAGCCCTACTTTCATGGAAGATGAATTCTGTTTTATTCATTGGAAAAGTTAATATCACTAACTAGCCAGAAGAAAAGCTGCCTGTCATGTTGCACAGTACATCGATTTGGCTTATCAACTCTAGTCCAAATCCTCCACAGGTGTATGTCTTCTGTATTTAATACGTGTAGATACAGAAAATGAGACACTGCGGAGACAAAAGCAGCCAGCCTGTTTCCACACATTTCCTCTGGCCTGGTGATGGTACATGGACCCACAGAGATCTGGTTTGGTTCTTTATCCGTGCACCATTTTCTTTCAGGACCCACAGAACTGAACAGCCTGCAGGAAACCAACACGTTTCAACTGCAGCATCAGTTCCACACTCGTGTCTAGTCTGTGGTGGTTTTTTCGCCAACTTTTCTGCATACATTTTACGAGCAGAGCCTCTTAGCTTCTGCTGATGTTTAGCAGATGTCCATATTGACATTAAAGGTTGAGTTTCTTTGAGTGACCAGGTAACACATGGTTTTTCTCTTGCTTCTATGTTTTCACAGGTTTCACACACGATCACTCAGGATGCGGATGTTGTCAAGATTCCCATTTGGATCCGATTGAGGTCATTATTTAGGTTTTGTGAGGTCGAAATACCCGGAGTGTTATTTACGAACAAGAACCAAACCGGTTCTGTTTGTTGAAAAGTCCACAGTCATTGAAACTGTGCAGTTCACATACCCACCTCCAAACAAAACCAGTGAATTGCATGTAGGCTTACTGGTAGGGTAACATGAGCAAACAAATCAGGAGGACACCGGCAACTCTGGAGATATTGGGAGTCATGTTGTTTGGGCCAAACCTTTTTCCACCATTATACAAAAAACTGCACAAAAGACAGCATCACACAACAAAACAGAATGAAAAATGAAAAATAACACAGAGGATGGGGCCAAGGTTGCCACCCAGAACCTGCACATGCCTTGTATATTGAAACCTTCTAAAGAGGTAGCAAGAACTTGAGATATAAAAAGTGGACAGAAAATACGCAAAGATATTACTTCAAGCCAGACGAAGCAGGAAAAGAAAGACAAAGTGACAAATTAACAGGAAGGGAAAGGAGGGTTGTGATACTTTACAAGTCTTAATTGCTAAAGGAAATGCAATCAGTTATTATTTACCTCATGATCAAACAAGGAGCCTGTGAACAGTGTCCCAGTGGTCCTCCGGGGCCTCATCAAAGTCTTTTAACAGGCAGGCTGCCTGTTCCACGTTCAACAGGTCCAGGTATTCCTCCAGCCATGAATCCCCAGAGAGGCAGGCTGTTTACGCTACAGTTTAAAAGAATCAGTCTTTTAGTAGATAAGCAACCCAGTGTCTATGCTAAATGAAATGAATCTCTGCACTGAGTCCAGATGGGTTCAAGACTCACTTCACGGAAGGAAAACAGGGAACAAGCTGATCCTCAAAAGGTTTAAGTAACTGAGGGTTACTGAGAGAAGTCATTTAACTACTGATTTTTCAAATTGCAATGCCTTGCACGACTAAACAGCAGTCAGATTACTGAACTGCAACTGTGCATAGAGCATCTGTGGTCATCAAGGCATCAGGGTTTACTATCGATTGCTCATAGGAGAAGGAGATTGTTTCTCAAGTTAACCTTTCACATAAACAGACATCAGGTATGAGGACACCAGTATCTTCACCAACTCTAGCCTTGCAAAGTCATTCCACTGATATGGCAGTATTGTATGAATACAATTTGATTGATTAATGGTAAAACACTTTATTTTAACAAAGACAAAGTATATTCTTGGATCTGTTGTTTGCAGCATGCCTGAAACAGATTTTTTTCTTGTATTGGAATAAGTAGCCCAGCTTGGCATTCTGCTGTGGGCACCTATTTTTCTTGGCTAGGAATTTTGACTTGTCTATTTCCACGATTCAATCCAAATCCAAATCCACCTCAGAAAAAATATTTGATAAATAACTCTGTAGGTATTCAAGGGTGGAATAAGGCATCATCCAACTTTTAAAGGCCAAGTTGGATGCAGATGTTTAGAGCAGGCCAGTTTGAACGGCTCTCCCAGATCTGAGGTTCCAAACCCACAATAACTGGAGGCTTAGAAAAACATGTTGATTTTAGACACAGAATAATGTCATTTTGTTCGTCTTGATCTGTTCACAAATGAAACTATTAAGTAGCAAGATAAATGCATGTTTACTGTTATATTGTTTACATCTAGTCTTCACTATGAGTACGTTTTATGCAGTTTGGTTTTGTATTTCATAAATAATAATACTAATGCATGTTCCTAAGGGAGGACTTATCTGTTATATTATTTTGATTTTTAAATGTTATCTCACTCTCTTCGGTGTCACAAGTCTCAGCGGTGAAGATTAAACTTTTTGGGGTTTTTTTGCAAACACAAAAGAGGGAAGAGCTATCTGATAGACACTTTTATTAAAGAGGGCTTACATTTTTTTTTGCTTTCACCATACTGTATGGGGCAGATGTTATTGCCAATAATAAAATAAAATACACTCTCACTGTTAGGTAATATAATAGACCTGATCTATCTCATATTGGATTCAGAAAAAACATCCTGTGCTTTTGTCCCCCTCCTATTCTCTCCGATCTCTCACTGGCACTCAGATTGTCTGCTGTGGAGCCTCATTTCAGCTGAAATATTATCACTCTAATCTCCGTGGTAGATTTCTTTTTTGTCGAGACTCAATTCTCTCTGGCAGAGGTGGGACGTAACCTCACATCCCACTGCCAGGTCGCTCTTTCAGCTTAAAGACAGCTGCTGCTGCTGCCGCTGCCGGGGAAATCCCCATGAGGAAAGAGTTCTTCTAAACACCCATTCTTTGTTCATTTATTTCTTTTTTGTTCTGGTTGTTCTCATCCTCTGGCTCTCTATTTCTCTCACTTGGTAACAGTTGGAGAAGTCTGGGCATTAATCAAACCCAATGTTCCAGTGGCTGGGTGTTGGGATCTGCTCCAGACTGGGTGATGATGGTGGATATTGAGCCCTCTGGCTCAGGCCTAGCTGGTGCTGTTGGTGTTTGGCTGAGGCGTCTAGGAAAACATGCTTATTAAAGTGTGGGAAGAGTTTGAAGCATCTGCTTAAGTTCTGTAGTTTTGCCGTTTGCTATAGACCGTTTTTCACTTTGTCTCTATCTTGGCTTTACCATACAAGTCACGCCTACAGTAAAAGACTACATCAGGCTGAAATAAGACTGGTCCTTTAAGGACAGTGGAGGACATTCACCCTCCTCTAGAGACATTTTTCCCCTCTTTTCTCCTCACAATGCATTATCTGGTGACAGAGGCGTCCCAGGCCCTGCTCTCTTTGCCGTGATGGATGGTCCTCGGTGCTCCACAGTGGCCACAGTGATTGGCTAGTGCTGATAAAACTCTAAATGGCTTTAGTAGGAATCTCATTGTCCCACAATCCCCCAAAGACATGACTACTCTTCAGCTTCCTCTGCAGTCCTCTAGTTCTGGTGAAAATTGAAACTGAACCAGTGGGGCTTTTTCCTCAGGACTGACCTTTGACCCCTTCATGCTCCTTTTGAGGAAAAAGTGTAACAAAGGCAAGACGAGGACGCAAGAAAAAACAAACAATCAGCCATCAAAGAAGCAATCAAAGTGTCCAGATCCAAGCGATCAAGCCAGCGAAGGCCTCCCCCCACTGTTATCGCAGAGAGAAAGTGGCACTTTGACTTAGAATTAAGCTCAGCACCTTTCTCTTTTCAGCCCTAATCCCCACTTCCCCTCGTCTCGTCAGTGGGGCTCATTGCTCCCTAACTTTCAGCCAGATAGCTCTTATCAATGGTGCCCCATCCCAATGATTTATGTCACTGGCTGACTCTGCTTTAGCTGTAATTTTCTGCTGCCACATCCACTGGAGATAGTGGAAAAAGGAGGGTATTTGGTGGCCTGTAAGATAGTGTCTGAGGGTCCAGACAGCATGATAACAGTGGTTACTGTTATTTGTGAGGCAAAGGTGAGGGGCTTTGTCTCCTGTCAGGTCACTAACAGCAGCTCTCTTTCTGATACCCTGAAAGCAGGACTTCAAGGTTTAGACACTGGTGGAGCTGAAACTAATCTGATCCCACACCTCACCCAGGGTGAAAGAGGCCATGCAAACCCTTGATGAGATAATGCTGGAGGAGCAGGATGTGCGGAGATGGAATCAGCATCAGGGTGATTATTAATGATGATAGATTGATGATGATGGACTGTAATCGTTTCCAACTGTGAAAGGCCACCAACACACAGCCACAACTCCAGAGAGTCAGATTATCCTCAGTTATACAGGAAGCTTTTCATCCAAGGAGTCTGCTGAGACGTGTCCCAACAGTTCTGATAACTCTCATGAAAGCATGTCGCTGCTTTCATGAGACTTATGTAGCCATCTTACGGTTGCTCTGCCAACTTTGATGACAACCAGGCAGCGATTCAGAGCTTCCCTTCTGTTTGCTTTAGTCCTTTATTAGTATGTGCCTAGTCAGTTTTGAAGAGAAAAGGGATACAATTTGCACACATGCATTGACAGAGACTGTTTATGCTCTGTCAATGCTTAATGGCCTCCAGCCAGAGCCCATGAGTTTAAAACAAGCCAGGATTGACTAAGGTAGCATTCCTATATTCCAGTGACATATGTAACAGAGATGCAATCACTGTCCATATCAAATGTCTAATGACTAAAACAGCAATATCAGCACAGGACAAAAGTCCACTGTACTCAGTTTGTGGTATTGATTGACAAAACTATATAACAAAAAAAAAAATTGCATACCTAACAACCTGCAATAGATTGAGCTTGTCCTTTATGACTACTGTGTGACACTGAACATAAACAAAGGATTGAGCTTAGGTTCATGTCGATACCAGTCATTTACAAAATGCCTTGATCTTGATTCCTTGAAATAACTACTAGACTAACTACAAGATAGCCAGAGCTAGTTAAGCCACTTGGAGTCAGCAGTGTGTGTGTGTATAGTGTAACGAGGGATGGGTATCAAACCCAGAGCATTGTCCGAAATGTCATAAAAAAATTCATAGTTTCTGTTTCAGAGCGCTCAGAGTAGGGACAGCTTACTAATTTGGGGGTTGCAGGCAAAGTGCTTTATTTTCACCTTTTCTCTGAATCTTGATGTTGGCCATGGTAGAAGTATTCAGAACATTTTTTAATAGTACAGTTATTAATACCACACAGTAAAATACTGCCAAAGAAAATGTTGGGCATTCATTTTTTCACTTAAAATAAAAATATTTTCCTGTACAAATACGGAGAATACAAGAGCGGTTGTAAACATATGCATATTCACAAAACCATAATCTTATAATCTTTTGCCCCAGTTTAGTCCAGCAATCAAGGTCATTTCTACACTATAATAATAATAAAAAGACAGAAAGAAAAGCTATGTTAATTCTGTTTTTAATTAGTTTCAGTTTGGGCGCCCCGATAGCCTAATGGTTATGTCGCGTGACCCAAGTGCAATGGCGTAGCGGTTGTCCCGGGTTCGATTCGGACCTCAGGCCTTTACCGCATGTCCTTCCCCACTCTCTCCCATTTCCAACTCTATCCACTGTCCTATCCAATAAAGGCATAAAAGGCCAAAAATAAATCTTCAAAAAAAATTTGTTGAATTTTTCATTTGAGAAAATAAAAAAAGAACCAATACAAGTATCGTTAAAGTGTCGGATTAAGAAGCAGCAGCATTGGTAAGAGCCATAGTAATGTTAAAATCTCAATGTACCCATCAGTAAGTGTAACAATTAAATGTCATAATTTGTAATAACTTGTTTTCAGAAAGATTTTCACAGGTACACAAAAACGAAAATTTTAATTAATCAAACTATGCTGATATATCGCAACCTTTTCATAATATTACATTTTATTGCTAAAACAAGTATTCCAGGGACCACTGATGATCAACGTGATGATACAGGTTACTGATATTTTTGTCCCTAATATACATTACTGCATCAGCGCACATTTTTTTGTGTTCTTAGAAATGCTGATCACAGTTATGGGAATGAAAAAAAATAGAGGATGATTGAAGCAGAAAACTGAAACAGGCTGTCAAAGGAAGGTGGTGCAAGATGAAGAGAAATGACAACAAGAATGTGGATAGACTGTGTCAGCATCTGTTGGAGCAGGAGCTCGGATCATCCTCTCTTGTGTCTCTTTACGAGCTTGTTTGTCTTGAGCGGAAAACTGTGGATCAACAGAAGCAGTGCTGCTCTCTGCTCAGCACCACACCGCAGCAGCAGCACAGAGCTGACCCCCTCCGGCATAGGACACCGTCAGTCCGTCTGTCTGTACACCTCTCTATCCAACCACCAGCACACAACTCCATGCACTCCACAAATTAATCTGCCACCCTACTTACACAATTGTCCCTTTTCTGACTGCTCAGCTCTGTGTGTGTGTGTGTGTGTGTGTGTGTGTGTGCGTGTGTGTGTGTGTGTGTGTGTGTGTGTGTGTGTGTGTGTGTGTGTGTGTGTGTGTGTGTGTGTGTTTGCGTGTGTGTGTGTGTGTGTGTGGATCAAGGAGCTACAAATCCTTGACACTGCAGAAAATGATTTTTTTCCCCAAGAATAATTCAAGTCATCCCTGTACTCGTGGTGATAAACTTTCCACCAGTTAATTACAAATGTATGGAAGGATTAGCGGGGCAATTATTATTATCACTGGAAAATTTATGATTAGTGTCACCAAGTGTTGTATGAAAATAGCAGTTGAAGCCTGAATTAATTAGAGATGTTTGTTTTTGTGAAAGCAGGATGAAGACCAAGCACTCCTCATGGCCTAACCTTGAGGTTTTAAGAAATGCATTGCTTTGCTATTTTAGGATTTTATTCATCCTCTGAGCTGTGGAGAACTCACAATGAAATACTTTCTAAAACAAATATCTGACTGGAGAAGGTCACAAGCTTTACTTTGCCCAGTCGTAGAAATCCAAAAAATCTAAAGGAGTCACTCATAATGTAAATCCACCATTGCTTTAAAGTATGAATAAAAATAGCAAAAACTAATTTGGGTGAAATGATGCTTTTTAAAAGTCTGCTAGCAGCTCTGTGAGGTTGTGCTTTGAGCTAAATACTAACATTAGCACAATGTCAACAGCAAGGCTCCAGACTACATTTTTACAATGCCTGTACTGGTGCACCCAAAAATTTTCACGGTGTCTTTTGGCACCCAAAATATATTATAAACCTTCTTGTTAATTCCCATACATATATCTTATAATTGATTGTTTAACACATTATGTATATGACTCAAAACTGGATTAAAAGTGCTAATAAAGAAGAATGATCTAGGACTTAAAGTTAGCTGTAATTTGGTGTTAAAAAAAGTGTTAAATTTTATGATCATTTCTGACTCACTGCTTTAGTTTGCTGAAACGCTGCAAGGTGGAGGGGCTGCTCCACCGTCCACACACCTGTCACTGCACGAAACATATTTCTTGTTTTTTTTAATGCTTCAGTTTGGAACGTACCTCCTCTGACAGCAAATGCACTGTTGCCAGCCATGTTTTGACAGCACTCTTTTCAATAAATGCAATGAATAATATGGGCAATTTTTGCATGTCTCTGTGTTTCCCACAGGTTCAGACTTTACTTGCGGTGGCAGGTGGTGTGTCATGACCCATGTGTATGCAGAGACTCATGAAATTTAGAGAAGGAGAGCTACAACTTACATATGTCCCCTAAACGCCTATTATTCAGTCTCTTAGTAGGCATTAAAAATTACCGATATTCCCGAAACACCTCACATGCATCTGTAGATGCAACAATTTACCAATGTTCCCTAAAAGCCTCACATCTATTGGCGGAAGCTACGATTCACTTATGTGTCATAAACGCCTCATGTGCATCAGTGCAGGTTATGAGGTGGCTGTGCACAGAGAAGCCTCTAGTCTCCGCTCAGTTACTGCAGCACAGACAGCTCTGACATGTGACTAAAAATTAGTTTCAAATGAGTAACATAAGGTGTTGTAATGGAAGATTTACTGAGGTTGAAATCGAGTGATTTTATCTACATGGACGGGCCACCACAGACCTGCAAAATGTTACGCACACTGCTGGCACCACTGAAAATGTTTGATCAATCAGATTTTTGGTTGCAAGTGCGAGTCCTGCCAACAGTTGTTTAATAATAATAATTTAACCTTTATTGCCCTTGGGGAAATTCAACTTCTGCATTTAATCCATCCTGCAGCGCCCGGGGAGCAGTTGGGGGTTAAGGGCCTTGCTCAGGGGCCCAACAGTGGCCGCAGTGGGATTCGATCCCCTGACCTTCTGATCAGTAGTCAGGGGCTTAACCTGTTGCACTAGGACCATCATAATAAATGTACTTTACAATTTTGTTTATAACTCAGGTGTTGGACAAAAATCTTACATGCATTTTGGCTTGTAAGATTTGGCTTATATATGTATATAACTTTGATACTCTATTAAGATATCTGAGTTAGCCCTAAACAAAGTGCACATGTAAGATTTGTGTCCAACACCTCAGTTATAAGAATTACGTGTTTTTCCATTCACCCCTCTGCCACTTGCTGCAGCTCAAGCACACCAGCTCACCTACAACTCTGGTCAAACAATATAAAACTACTGTGCTACACAATGGCAAGTTAATAACACTGGAGTAATTCAGCAATACATTTTCAAACCAGAAACGGACTCAATAGAAGAATAATGATACATAAAGACACATCCTGCAGGCTGATAGGATGTTTTCTTATATTCATTATGTATGAAACCATGGAAGTCTGAATCTGTGTTTTGAAGACTGTCCTCGGTTGCAGGTTCAAGAGGAAAAAGCTCCGCTATGGCACTGACTGCATTTCTCACTCATGATATGTGTTCTAGCATATAAAAACACCATATAGACATATCACCAAGGTTAAAAAAAAACAACATTTTCAGCAGAAGAGGTCTATAAAGCACTGCTGCACATCCTCAGCTCTAAATGTTTATGGCTACCTATAGTAAAAGTGTAACAACAGTCGTATATAATAAGACTTCAGATGCTTGTAGGAGACTTTATGTATCTAATTAAGTATGCCTGTAGTCACTGCAGCACCAAACCCAGCCCACTTTCAAGACAGCACGTCTAAAGTAGGCTATCATGAGGCTTGTGATGCTTGTAACAGTCAGAGGGGAAGCACATTTAATTATCTTCAAGTCAGGGGTCAAGACTAAAGATGGCAGCAGGAAGGGAACAAGGTCAGTAAATCAAGGTTGGTGGTCACACATCTAATTAGTCTTCATACAGTGCAGGGAGTATGGGGATAATTTATGGTGTCTATAGTTTGTTGACTCAATATATTCGTTGGCTAAACATGAAACCCTTGCTATGTTTGCAGCTCTTTATTTGCTTATGCATAATGTAGGTGCCGCAGCCCTATACTTGCAGGTTCACACAATGCTGGTTAAGTCATTATTCCTAACTGTTCAGATCATTATGCAGGGAAGAAAATTAAATCGATGGCGCATTTCTCATTTCCATTTTGGTGGTCAGAACAAAACTCATGAGGCCCCTCGGAGACTTCAGAAGAAAGGGAAAACCCTCCATAGTCCAATGAATATGGTTTAAATAGATTCAAACAGCACAGCTCAGCATAATGCCGATTACTTTGGCTCCAATATGACACACTGAGCTCATCCTGTCCCTTATGAGGTGCAATAACCACAAAGTAATTATTATGTTATGCTTACAAATGCAATAGCGCCGTAAGAAGGAAATCAAATGCAGATAGCACAGGCTGCTTATTCCCTGTTGGCCTCACTGTGACTAGATGTATAACCACTGATTTAGCATGCAGGCTCTTTGAGCTTGTATAGCGCTGAACCTTTGAAATAAGCTGGGAGCTGGAGCGACCCAGCAGCTGGGTGGTTAGAGTTCATACCACCGGGGCGCAAATGTTGTCAGTGGTGAGTCTCTGGTTAGATTCCCAGCTGGCCGGACCTTTACTGCATCCACTGTCACTCTGCTGTTCTCTTTCCCCACATTTTTTGCCTGTCTCTACTGCTCCTTTCTAATAAAAGCCATAGGCCAAAAACATTATATATATATTTCTTTTTATATATATATAAAAGAAATAAGCTGGGAGCTATGAGGCAGAGCTCAGCAAAAGTCATGCATGACTTGGGAGGAGAGGACAGAAGTCCTCAGCGTTGGAGGATTCATCACAGACGGGCCATGCTCTGCTTGGCAGGTAGGTAAGCTGCAGGGTGGAAGGAAGAGCTCACTGTCTGACTTTTAAAACGCTGATGATCAGAAACTGCACATAGATAATCCAGCATTAGACTTTTGGTATTGCAAATGCCTATGGAGGTATACTCTGACTGCCATCAGCTGTTCAGACAAAACTAGCTTGGTGAAGATGCTACATTGAATTGTGGGAGTTTGTGATAGGCATTTTACTTTTAAACTACTTTAGGTCACTTTATACCAAGTAAAAAGAAAAAAAAGTTTAACAGGGCAGAAGACATGATCCAAACAGTATGGCACGGAGAGCAGGAAGTGAATGATCCATATTTATGTGTAGTTCCTCAAAAAGTTCCTCAAAAGTGTCCAAGTAGCTCAATAGTACCACAATTCCTCAATCTGCACTTTGTTCACCAGCTTCTTGAGTCCCTTAATCACACCGAAGTTGGGGTCACATTTTGATCACAACTGCGGGACTGTTCATATTAACAAACTTAAGTTCTTTGTTTGAAAGGGGAGCTCATGCTGGGTCCTTAAAATTCACTCTAAAATGTAGAACGTATACAGCTGTACTGGGACTGTGTTAAAATGGATAACAAGGTTAAACACAGCTTCCTCATTCTTCCACCACCAGGGTTTGTGAGCGTGGACTGCTTTTTTCAGGTCCCACCTCAGCATCTCAAAGTGGTTCAGGACACTGAGGGTTCCATTAGAGCAGTCATGTTGATAGTAGGGCTGCACATTTAATCAAATATTAATTGTAATCACGATTTTTACATTTGGCTTCAATTTAATGGCCACTATCAACTATGATGTTAACATTTAAAATGCATGCTCTGCTCATAGAAACCGCCTCAGCATATCAAGTCAAGCCCTTCCAAACAGTCAGCCATCAGGCAGCAATTGAGATGTGTTGGCTTCACTTTTGGGGGACAGTTATGCCTCTATGCACGCACCCCTGCAGTCTGTGCATAAATGTTGCGACTGCAGAGCAGACCAGAGCAGAGGAGTGATACACAACAGAGAGCAGACGGGCAAAATGAAAATCAGATGTCTGCAGCAGAAGGTGAAGAGCTTGTCCTTCGAAATGGATACTCATCTGTTGTTTGGAAGTATTTTGGATTTAGGGCAAGTGATGGGCAAGGGCAAGAACAAATCTTATGCAAAGAATGCTCGAGTTTTGTGTCAAAGTAACACAACTAACTTGTTCAACCAGCTGAGAAAACGTGACAGACTGTAGAACAATGGATGCATGAAGGTGAAGAAAAAGAAGTCCTTGTACAGCGCATCACCATGTCACACAATGTGAAAATAAAATCAGCTCTGTTGATTTAAGTTGGGGTCAAAAGGTTTGGTACAATTTTATTTATATTTTGCCACTAGGAGAAGCATTGGGGTAAGAACCAGTCTTATTCTGATGCAAAGTTTTGTATACTAGCAATATCAGTTTGGCGATAATCTTGCAGCCCTACTTCATGGTATAAAAGTTGAACCAAACTTAACAATTTGTATTTATTGTTGGTTTGTTGTCCGTGTGATACTGCTGGCTGTAGAACAAACTGCCCCTCGGGGATAATAAAGTTTACCTTGACCTTGACCAACTTTTTGTTTTGATGTAAATGGTAAATGGTCTGCACTTATATAGCGCCTTTTTGTACCTTAGCGGTACCCAAGGCGTTTTACAATGTGTTTCGCATTCACCCATTCACACACACATTCACACACCAATGTCATCACACTAGGCTGATCAATCAAATCTGAGTAAAAGCATACTCTTGCAAGACGACTGTCTCAGTGACTGTGATGCAGAGTACATGGCCTTCATGTTGGAGGTTTGTCAATCATGTTATACCACACGTTTCGGATATTATCAGCCCATAAAATGGCCATTATCATTGTATTTCATTCCCATACACATTCTAGTAGGCTCAGTAGGCTGTTAACGCCATCTTTAATGGTGCTCCATTATCACCTGATGTAATGGTGATGGAGGCGCGACTTACAAACAGGAACAAAACTTGACTTCAACTTCTGTTTCGAACCATTATTATAGTGTTTGTTTGTTTTTTTTTGCCCTAAGTCACGTTTTGACTTTTGCTTTCACTTGCTGTTTCTTTACTCTGTGTTTACTTGTGTTTTCAGTCAATGTTTGGTGAAGTTTAGGCACCAAAACCACTTGGTTAGTTTAGATAAGCATCATTGTTTGAGTTAACGCATGCCCTGTCACTGTGTTTGGCATGTTACAAAGCTCCATATTTTTATGTTTCCAGTATGTTTGTACATTTCCATGATCAGAATGGATGATAACACACATGCTCAGTCTACTAGAAGGTGGAGGAGGTACCTACTGGCCCATATGTGAGGGACTGGCTTGCAATTATAGCAACCATTTATGGGGTAGTTATAATGGGTGCTTGTACTAAAATGGTTCCATAACTTAATATGTTGGCACTGACTGTTGGCATTATATGAAAATGTGAGTTTTGTCCACTATGGACATAATCCACCTACTGACACATCTCAGTAGCTGGGTAATATGTCATGTGCATTATAATGCTGGATGTTTTGCTAGTCCTGTAAGAGTGCTCTCTGCAGCAGTGTTCTGTTTTTGTCTTTGGTGTGAGAAATGTATGAGATACTGACACCTTCGCCCTCAGTGTAGACAGCTCTGACAGCATTGTGACTCTCCATCAGTCGCATTCTAAACAATGTGAGTCATGCCAATGGCTGACTGCAGAATGCCATGTCAACATGGGGGAGCATCAACTACATGGACAAGGGAAACAAACTTTTCAAGACTTCCATAGCAGGTGTCAGTCTGATTGTGAATGAGGTATTGAGCATTTGATGGTTTGCAGTAGTAGGCCAAATGTCAAAAGAGTCAAGGTAAAGAAAAGGCAACAAGTTTTTCTTCCTCTGACTGTTCAATTCTTAGTCGGAAGTTTTGGTCCTACAATTTTGGTTTGGCCTCCTTCTTCCACATTTACAAAGAAGATGTGTGATGTGGC
Source organism: Chromis chromis (assembly GCA_900302755.1). Classification (NCBI taxonomy): domain Eukaryota; kingdom Metazoa; phylum Chordata; class Actinopteri; family Pomacentridae; genus Chromis; species Chromis chromis. The sequence goes on along the minus strand of OMNN01100136.1, from coordinate 9,564 downwards.
TCTTTGCTGCATTGTAAAAACATCTTCAGACTGGACAAACACGAGCTTCTGTAATTACATAGATTGTGAGCCCACACCCGTATGAGTAAATGTAAAAAGCGTACACAATAACATCCCCGTCCGTCTCTCCCAGACTCACGTACATAAACACACAGCGCCAACAGTCTCCCAGCAGGCCTGCATTGTGGAGGCTTCTGTGATTGATGTCTCTGACCTATTCTGCGAACAGGCAGCCACATCAGCAACCTAATTACCCTATCATCATCACTGCTCTATCTGGTGGCGCAAAACACACACATATATACGCGTTCACAAACAAAATAACAGTAACAGCAGGTTCCTGCCGACTTTTCCCAGCAAAGTTCAAAGTACAAGTTGCAGGTTGTGGTGTGATCAAATGTAATTCAAACATGTGACCTCAGAAACCTTCCTGCTGAACAGAACGTGTTGTTTTCTCAGTAATCCCTGAGAGCATTTTACTGTAGTGGAGAAAAAAAGCAGTTTCCTGGCAGATTACTGGATGTGCTGTCCATTTTCTGTTTAGATTACTGAACATGTCTTTATTGTTTGCACTGTGGGATATTTACAGAGATGGTGAGCACACCTTTTCTCTTTGCTTCTTTGTCGTTAGATGGCTTGTCTAGTTATTAACTGTGATCTGGTTCAAATCACCGAACAGTCACTATCATAAGTCTATGTGTATATATATATATATCTATATATATATATCTTTATATTGATAGAGTGCTGTGAACCCTCTTGATTTTCTGTGTCCTTCTGTGTCAGATCTTCAAATACAAATTAACATAAAACAAAGGCAACCTGAGTAAACACAAAATACAAATTTAAAATCATGAGAAAAAAACTAAATTATCCAACTAAATAGTCGTGCCACCCTTCGCCACAACAACTGAGTATTTTTGATAGATGGAGATCAGTCTTTAAAGATTTTTCCTCCTCAGAATGGGCCTTTGGGGGTTGACTATGCTGTAATTGGTCCACATACAATAAAGGTGTCAATCTGTTTGATCTTATTTGAAATATGCTACAAGTATCCAGTTCTACAAAACCAGTTATAAACGATCAACTGAATTCTTGCAGAAAAAAACTTAAAAGTGGGTGATTAAAATGTGCACTGAAGTACTGCTGCACTTCTCTCAGCAAGGATTTATCTTTTTTATAAGCAGCAGTGTGACATGTGAGGGTGGAGAGATGTGAACATGTAAAGAAATGATCTTAATAAAAAGCTCCTCCAGTTCTGGTTGGATATTAAAATGTATGAACACACTGTGGTGCAGAAATTTCACTTGTGTTTTATGGCTTCTTTTCACATCCTCCATCGCCTTGCATTGAAATTGTCAAAATATTTTCATTTTTTCAACAAATTTTAAGTTCTATGTTCAGTCGTATATTAGAGGTTTTTGCTGTGGTATCATTTCAGTACCTATATCCATATATTTAGGAAAGTATAGTATCAAAAGTTGGTTTGGTGGTGACAACACTACTAGTGAGTTAGCAACTCAATCACCAGCTACAGCATTTCACCACCTCATCCTGTCAGTTGTCACTATGTCCCTAAGCCTGGTTGAGCTAAACCTAATAGCTTCTGCGAAAAAACAACAACAAATAAAACATACATCTAGTCTCTTGTGCATTATCTACATATTATATCTACTGTTTAAGCAGGTTGTTTGCTCAAAGTTTCCAGAAAAAGAGAAGTGAGAAGACAGACAGGTAAACCAACAGAACACCAAAATAGTCTCAGACAGACAAGCAGGCAGGTTGACAGTTCGAACTCTGCTACTGTTTGTTTTCACAACTACTGTACACTTGAAATAAGCTTTGATGTTATTGCTTTAGACAGCCCCATTCCCCACCACCGCTCCCTATCATACTGACGACACAAAAAACACATACAATCATCATCTATTATTCATTCTATTCACAAAAGCCATTTGAATACATCAAGCGAGCGGGCGGTTTTGCCTGTGTGTCTATCAGATTTAGCTGCAGGGAGGCAGCAGGCAAAACAAACAGGGAGAATCTGTCTGTCTGCTCACGCCTGGACAATCATTAGACATGGATGTTTGAGCGCACACGCTAATGCATTTGTATGTAAATACGCACAAGCTCTCATGCATATCATCAGACCAGCCCGAATCCCTGAACTGCATTTTCTATACGAGGAACTGAACCTGAATATCAGGAAAGCTGTCTGATTGCCCAAAAGCACTTCCATCTGCCTTAGTTTCTTTTAATTATTCAGTCTCTATCCATCCATCTATAATTTACTCTCTGCACTCCTCAGCTCCTCGGCTGAAGAGCTTGTTCTCCGTGTAGACTCAGACTAATAAAACCCCCGTCCATGTGATAAGAGCACAAGGAAGAGGATGTGGACAGGAAAAGGGGAAGAAACTACAGGAGGGGACAGAAGGGGAGAGTAAGGGAGGAGGAACGGGGGAGAGGATGGGTGGGAAAGGAATGACAAGAGATGAGAAGCACCGCGGGGAATTCTGCTGCTTGAAAAAACTGTCAGCCATTTAGCCTCGGAAACAACTTGTCAGTGCTTAAGCAGCATCCAGCAAGACATAAAAAGTTGAAAAGCAATCGTTTCTGCTTCCCTGCCATCCTCTCGCTTTCTTTCAATAATCAATTATTTATTCCGTTGACAAATTTTCTTGAAAAACTGTCGGTGGTGTCTTCAAATTGTATGTTTTGTCTGACGAAGAGCCCCAAACCCAATCATGTTCTATTTACAATGGTATAAGTAAAAAGCAGCAGATAAGAGAAGCAGATCGATCTGAGAGGTTTGCTTCGTGATTTTTCTGTTAATTAATTTACCAGCGGCATTAAATTCAGCATATTTCCATAGTGTCCATCACCTCTTCTGATGAATTTTACGTAAACTGTTCAATAATAAAGCTTGACTCAAGCTGGCAAGGTATCATCTAGTACTTTAATGAGAGAAAAGCTGGGTTTATCAGCTGAGTTCCCCTCCAAGAATCACCACCTCATTGTGTTTGAGGTGTTTGTGTGTTGTTAGGAGCCAGACTATGAATTCATAGCATCTCTAGAAATCATTTTTTTTAATGAATAACATAACTTAACTAGGACTAGGGATACCATGACGGCACCTCCTGGAGCTGGGGTTAAGTAGGGATAGCTAGCTGGCACATGATTGTGCAACTTGGAGCTTCCACTGTGTGGGACCACAAACAACTAGGGCGGACATTAAGGTCAGGTGTAACGCCCAGACAAACCTTAGCCCGACAATAGCTGAAACAATTACTCCTGGGGAAGAGGAATGTCACTTTGGTGGTACGGAAGGAGCCAGAGATAGCAGGCAGGAAAAATGACCTCTATGCACAGCACTAACTCTAAGAAACCACTCAATTTGGACGTTATCACCCCATTAAATGACCGGCACATGAGCCAGTAGGGACCTGCTCCACCTGTTGTAGGCTCAGTAGGCACATTATGATCCCTTCTGATCATTGGTAAAAGGAAATGAACCCCAATAACATAGGGGACCACTTGCGATTATGTTAATAGGTGCAGTTAAAATCACTGGTATCACCAAACGTATAAAACTGAACTTTGCAGCATGAGGTAAGCATTGCAACAGTGTGTATTTAAACCCAAAGAAAGATCCTTTTTTGAAACAAATCAAGTAGTTTTGGTGCCTAAATGTAACCAAACTCTGAAAAGTGAAAGTTAAAACAAGACTTAAGCTGAAAAATAATGCTAAAAATGATCAGGGATCATACGGAAAAGCAGAACTATATTCTTTCCAGCCTCCAAATTCAAAGTCTGCATTTCCTAACAGGTGATAACAGAGAACCACTAAATGAAGTGATAACAGCCTACTGAGCTCACTAGAAAAGGGGTGGAGGTCTGTACTGGCCTACATGTACAGAACAGTCTGTTTAATGATCTGGTAACATCCGAAACAGGTGGAGAAATATCACAAGTTAAATAATCTTGAATAGAAATCCTTAAAGCTTGAAGCAGTGTTTATGGGTCTCTCTTTTTCTCTCCATTCATTTAGATTGGACCTGCCCAAAATGGCAACAGAGTGGTGATACTGGTCTAAAAAGACTTTGATCTAAAACCATACTCATGCATAGAGCCTCAACTCTTTCCTTTTCCAGAGCTGCTCAGGGGAGAGGGGTGATGTTGGTTGCGGGGATCCACCCAGAAGACCATTATGCTAGAAAATGTCTAGGAGGAAAGAACAGTAGGCTCTGACTTGTTGTCGATACAACAATACATAGATAAGCAGCTGAAAATGGTCTTTGTGGGGTTGATAATACATTGCGTAGATTGCAAGTTCTATACTTGACCCTTTGGATATTTATGAAGTAAGTGTCTTTGTCTAAATGTAGTAACTATTCTAAAGAACATTAGATAATTCAGTAATTCAAATCAAATGAGGCACAAGGTTAGCTGAGGATGAACATAGGGAGGCAGAGGTGCGATTGTGGCTTTATAATAACAGTAATAGGCAGTGACATATGAAGCTTTTTCCCGAAGAGGTGGTCTTCTGTTCACTCCGGTACAAAGAGACTGTCTGTGTAATAATGATTAGGCTGAGAAGGTTACTCCTCCATTGGGGAGTCATTGTTCTGTAAGCTATGATTGCATTTGCTGATTAAATTATATGCTATGGGTCTTTGGAAACCACTGAGCTAAGTCGGCAATACATAGGCTGTAATTAATGAGAGAGACGATCCATTGCTCAGATTGGACTGCTCCTATATCCTATAAAAAGCTAACAAGTCTTCACTTTCCTCCTCTCCAAATCCTAGGTCATCGCATCTTGCTATTATTATAGGCTTTAGTGCCAAATAGTTTGCTGAGAGTGTTTATTGCCCTTATGTGCTGTAATCTCCTGCCAGTATGACGTACATGTAAGTGTGCCATTAAATAGGATTTTGATGGAACTAAAATGTTTTAAAGAACCTTAAAATGAACCACCACGGAGGGTACAAAAGGTCCAACAAGTTCCAACTCCACCAAGTGCTAACTAACTGTAATAATGCAACACTTTAACTTCAAAAGCTTTATTCCTGCAGCCTGGCACTAAAAATAAGTAACACTTCACCCTCCAACTCTGCATCTGGCTGCCTCTGTGGGTTTAAGCATTTTGTTTGTCTTCACACTTCTGAAGTGCTCGGTACAAAAAGCTGTTTCAGTTCATTCCAGTGCACTTCAAACTGGTTTACAACGGTTGCCTGTTGAGACAAGCAGCAACGACTTTGGCTGTTTTTAGTCTAAAGAAAGTTGCTTCATGGGCACAGCACTGAACAGCTCTTCATGTGGTAGAGAAAAGTTTGTGACAAAAGGATGCTGTGCCAGAGAAAGTGTGGCCAGAGGATCAATGTTATCCATTACAAGGCTGGACGAAAAATAAAGATGGAGCTGCTGATGGAAAAATATGGGTAATACGGTTTGAATTTGGTTTTATTTAGACACCAAAACCACTTGATTTGGTTTAGGAAAGGATCTTGGTTTGGGTTCAAATAGACACTGTTGATGTTTACCACGTACCAAGTTTCCAAGTTCTACCAAAGATGGAATCTTCCATCATCTAAGTTAGTGAGATCACTTATCCCTACCTTGTTCTTTGGTTAACTATACTAACAGACCTTTGAGGGATTCTGATATCCATGTTTGTTTATATTCCTAATGGTTTCCAATTTTAATGTACTGCATATGCAAGTATAAAGTGGAACATGCCCAATGCGCACTGCCACCATTAGCTAACATACCGAAGGTGACATTTGCATTACCTCTAAGCTCCAATCAGGTTTGTAGTGTAACTCCTCAAAACCAGATAACATGGCGCCCACCATAAAGACATTCCCTTGGTTTGAATATGGTGAAGTCATTTTAAGTTATTTATTCCACTGATTTCACTTTGGTTTCGCCATTTACAGTTAAAAAAAAAGGCAATCCCTCCCCCCCAAACTCTTTACATATTGTCTCCCTGCAGCCTCACAAATGCTTCCACGAAATCTAAAGTGTGACAGGCCTGCTGTGCCGACATAGTCACAGCTGCTAAGCTATGTGTTTAAAAAATTGCTTTTTCAGACATTAAAATGACGCTCAATCTACATAGTGAAAACTCAGCTCTTGCCAAAATTGCCTGAACACCTGAATTTTCACATCATGGTTAAGTGCATGTGGTCTGCATCTTAATTCATGACATGATGCTTTTTTCCACTGCACTAAAAATGGTTATCTTTCTTCCTTTCTGATGAATAGCATCCACCTGTGGTGAAAATAAGGTGTCCTGCTGAGACACGCTGAAGCTTGGCTGCAAATGAAAATACTTGTATTGGATTGACCGCTGAAGACATTGTTGGAAACCAGGTTCGATTTATGAATCAATTTGTCATCATCACAGACTGTCAAAGCAGAGGCGACAATGCTCAGCGGATTTTCATTTGTCATCTCAGGACCGTCTCGGCTCTGATATGAGCCATTCTCCGTTTCTCACATTCACAAAATTGCTTTCCCTTTGTCAGAGCTGATAATCACTTGTATATTGTAGTCGCTTAATGATTAGAAAGAAGTCTTCCACGAGAACCAATCTGAAAGAAAAAAACTGCCTGGTCTAAAGGTTAAAGTGTCAATGGTTTGTAAACAGAGAATAATGATTGAATATGCCAGGAGTAAATGTCAGCACCGGATACATTATGCAGGTTGGACAAGACAAATGTTTTCTGTGACAGGAAAAGTAAAATGTGCAATATCAGAAGTGTGATTTTTTTCTTTGTCCCTGTGTATTTATCCTTTGAGACAAAGACTCTGGCATAATTGTTTTTCTCTGAGATAAGCCTCTGCCATGGTTTGATGTCTGGCTTTTATCTTGGTGAAGGCTGGTTTATTAATTGCCCACAGAAGAATAACAAAAACTGAATGAGAATGAGCTGAAATCACACTTGAAATGATTGTTCGATGCATTTGATGATGGTCATGCCGTAAAATCCCTGAGTGATGACATTCTGTTAAAAAGGAGCTCCATTATGACTCTCTCTCTCTCTCTGCTCAACTCTCCTCCTCCCTGTTGCATGACAGCATTTGCTAAACTGGGTTTTATGTGATTCGATAAAGTTAGGTGTGGCCCTATAAACTGCACTCAGCAGAGGCCTTCCACCCAAAGGACCCAATAAAGAGCTGTCCAGTTGGGAGGGAATCTATTCATCATCCACAAAACAAAACCTCCTCCTCATCCAAACAATGTTTTTCAAGCTTGAAAAGATGACACACCATTGGGAAAATTCACAGAAATGACAGTGAATCAGGTTTCATTCATTTTATTGTTGTTGTGTACTGGCTCTGCTCAGTGTATGGACAGGTTTGGGCTCTTGGTAGCTTCCTGGTGAAGCCAACATGGTGATCAGCCAGTGTCCTCTGACCACAGAACTGCTCAAAATGTCTCACGACAAATATAAAACATTTAGTTGAACATATCTACGGGTGTTTCCAGCTACAAAGCCATGTCTCACCTCTTAGGGTATCCCTGCAGGCGTAAAATAAACCCAGACATGTGTTTGTGATTCCACAAGCAAATCTTCCCCTGCTTGGATGTTCTTGCTGTGTATGTGAGAAAGAGAAGACACATATCCATTAAACACAACAAATTAGTGCTGTAGCCGACCAAGGAAAATCTTGGTAAACAGAAATCGTACCTACACTTCAATCAATCAGCTGGTCGCAGGGGGATAAATCTGCAGTATTTGCAGCATATTCAACTATTTTAACCTGGTTATTTTATACTGAAATGATAGCAGACTCTGAGCAGACCAGCATGCACCTGTCCATATTCATATGATTTCTGAAAATAGACTATATCACCTGGTGATCTCAGCACTGGTCTTGAGGAATATAAAACAGACTGTTGTCTGTATGGCTGCCAGTAAAAGTAAAATGTAAACTTTGTATATCACAGCTCAACTACCAATGTAATACATCATCTAACAACTACTTCACCATTAAAGTAAATACTGCAAGACAAGCTATTTCTAAGGAGCTTGATGAACTCATGACCACAGCTGGTTATACTGTTAGGAAGTTAAAGGACCATGGGACTGTAGCTGACCTCCTTGGATGTGGCCAAGGAGAAGAAGAAGAAAACTGACCCCAGATTGAACAAGGAGAATGGTGGGAAAAGAGCCAAGGAAAAGTCATAATCTAACCTCCAAGGCCGAGGTACAGCAAAGACCCAGGATAAGAGAAACAGAAAAAGTCCAACTAGAGTTTGCTATAACAAATGCTGACAAGTCACAAAGCTTCTGGGAGAATGTCCTTCAGACTGATGTAACAAAAGGATCCCTGCTGTGAAACACAAAGGAGGCTCAGCTAGGCTACCAGGGTAGCCTAGCTAAGCATAGCATGCTGCATACTATAGTATCTTTATATGCAGAATTTATTTGGGACACAATAAAATCAGATTTTCAAGAGATTCTGGAGCCAAACATACTTCCAATTTTCAGAGAGCTCCCTCTCAGTTGCAGGTCATGGCTCCTCCAATGGGATAAAGTCCCAAAACATACATCTAAAAGCACCAAGAATAGACAAGAAGAAAACACTGAAATGTTCTGAACTGACTGTTGAGTCCTGATCTTAATCCAACTGAACATCTGTGGAGAGAGCTGAAAGTTGCAGTTGGGGGGAAGGCGTCCATCAAACATGAGACAAATGGAGCAGTTTGCTGAGGAAGAGTCAAACTACTGAGAAGTTGAGAAGTGTGGAAGTGTCTTTAAGAGCTACAGAAAGTTTTTCTCAAAAGGGAGGGGTGTCACAGAATATTTGTTGAGGAAGCTCAATATTTTTGTCCATGCCATTTTAATTTGTTGTGTTTTTTCAAACAAAATGTATAGTGAATACTTTTGTCAGTTTCTACTTTATTTCAAAGAAAATTGTGTTTTTTATTATCGAATGGAACCGATGGTCCCAATAACTTTGCCCATTTTTGCATCTCATTTCCAGTCTTTTTGTTGAGCTACACTCATAGACTGTAGATAAAGGATGGCCATAGTGACTGTGACATTACCCAGTGGTTTTGTGGACGACAGTTGTGAAGCCTCAAGTTTAGCATTTGGCCATAGCAATCTTTTTGAAAAAATATGTAACAAGCAAGAGATAGATCTGACTGAGAACTTCAGAACACCATACACCGATCAGGCATAACATTATGACCACCTGCCTAATATTGTGTTGGTCCCACTTATGTGGTCAAAAATGCTCTGAACCATTGAGCATGGACAAGAGGACCTCTCTGGGTGTCCTATGGGGTCTGGCACCAGGACGTTGGCAGTGGATCCTTTGGGTACTCTGGCTTGTGCAGTGGGGCCTTTGTCAATCAAACTTGTTCCACTGCATCCTGTTGATGCTTGATCAGAATGGGGTCTAGGAAGTTTGGAGGTCAAATCAACATCTTGGGCCATTGTCATGTTCCTCAAGATGTTCCTGATTGGTTGATGTTTTTGCCATGTGGTGGGGTGCATTTTCCTGCGGGGGTAGGCCAGTGACATTTGGGATTTCCATTTGCATGAG
>OMNN01100135.1:0-17911 GCA_900302755.1 Chromis chromis | reverse complement strand
AAATCATTATATTAAATATTTAAGTTTTAATATCAATAACATAACAACATAACATATATTTTCTTTTACCAAGCAGGTTAAAGCTAAGTTGGACAGTGCAGCCGCAAATACAGTAAATAAAGATGTAATAAATATCTGTAAGCATTCTGCACAATATCCATGCACATCCTGACTGACTTTATTAAAGGTAATGGCTGTGCAATAAACAAATATTGTGTGTAATACTTGCTGTACTGTCTGCTGTTCATCAGGGGGCGCATGTGGTCTTTCCTGCCTCAGTGCTGCTCCAGGATGAGATCACTTGTTACACATCAGCTGTACACTCCTGCAGACATATTTTGCCAAACAGTTTGCTGTCTAAAGAAAATGTTTAGCTTGTCGGCTTGTTAGTTTCCCTTCAGCTTGTTTGTATCACGTCTTCTGTGTCGTGTCTCAGGTCCCGACGTCGGCGTGGACGTCGTCGACGTCACCAAACAGACCGACAGCAAGATGAAGCTGAAGGAGTTTGTCGACTATTACTACAGCACAAACAGAAAGAAAGTGTTAAACGTCATCAACCTGGAGTTCTCCGACACAAGGTACCAGCTCTCTGTCTGATGGTGAAAGTCTGTAGCTTCTCAAGTGGTTCATGAAGATGCCAGTCTCATGGAAAACTCATGGTGCTCATTTCTTTTTCTGTTTGTCTGGGACAGGATGAACAGCATAGTGGAGAGTCCACAGATTGTGCGGCGGTTGTCTTGGGTAGAAAACTACTGGCCCGATGACGCTCTGCTCGGGAAGCCAAAAGTCACCAAATACTGTCTGATCTGCGTCAAAGACAGCTACACAGACTTCCACATCGAGTGCGGCGGTGCCTCCGTCTGGTACCACGTCCTAAAGGTCCGTCACACTTCTGGTCGTCTGCTGAGTCATGATGACAAATGTGCTCAATCTGAACTGATGGCTGCATAACTTGCACTCCCTCTCTCACATGAATCTCGTTTGCGTTTGCAGGGAGAGAAGATCTTCTTCCTCATCAAGCCCACCTCGGCCAACCTGTCGTTGTACGAGCGCTGGAGATCGTCGTCCAATCACACCGAAATGTTCTTCGCTGACCAGGTGGACAAGTGTTACAAATGCACCCTGAAGCAAGGCCAGACCCTGTTCATCCCGTCAGGTCAGTGCTCCTCTCAGCTCAAGAATAATCATTTCTGAAGGGAAAATAATGTAAAATTACAAGACACATACTTAAACCTCTGCAGCCCTGATGGATTTATAGCTGTGCAAACATCTAGACCTGCAAAACTTAATTGGAAATTCTAAATTAGACCCCAAACAAGTTGATTAGATAGCTGACAGAGACTGAATCCCAATCACTTATTCATGCCAGGATGCCACTATTTGATTCTTTTCAGTATTTTATTTAACTGTGAATTTAATTTCATTGGGTATTGAAACAGTATTGAACAACACAGACATCATACTGGGTTCTTTCACTGTTTCCTTTTTATGAACTAAGTGATGAATTGGTGGTTTGAAAACATGATCAGCACATTAATATAGATTTTAAATCAACTAACTTCAAGAGAAATACAGATTTGATGGATTAAAGAACCTAAACTAAGTCAGTTATACCAGCATTTCAAGATGATTCATCAAATAGTTTCATTTTCTTTTGTTTTGTTTTTGTAGTTTTATCATTCCCACTGAAAATATCAATTGTTTGATGTGAAGGGATCGATATATCTTTAGACAAGGCATTTGCACTGTGTCTACAAGTACCTGCTTCTCTGTGAGTTAACCCTTTGAACCCTAAAACCAACCAGTAGATTTAAAAAGCATTCTATCTCATACCAAAAATTACACCATTAATCAGGGTCAGAAATAGTGAAAACAGAGAGAATCATTGAATTCGTACCCGAAAAATTCCTATGACTTCCAGTTCTTTTGGGAGCTTAAAATCAAGTGGCTTTATCCTACATGGTTCGTTTAAAAATTCTGCAAAAAATATTCCGTTTTCTCTAACCAGATTCTGTAAAAAACAAAAAATGCTACACTTATTAGTGCAACTCAGAAGCCATGACCGACTCAGCTGCGACCAACAGTCATGGAACAAAAATCCAGGGACTTTTCAGCTGAACTGGGCAGATAAATAGTTAAATATATATATAGCATGTAGAACCGTTAGGACAACCATTTTTCATTGTTTTTCAAATGTATTTATTAATGGCATCATACCTTTGTTATGCCGCAAAAGACATTTCTGAGTTCTCACTACTTCTAGCCATAGAGGTGCAGGATTTTACATTGCAGAGAAAAAACTGCTCGGAATTTTCTAATCAGAGCTGTTTCTTTGTACGTTTTTAGGTAGGATTTGGTCCAATGCAAGTATTTAATAATAAAGCCAAGGTTTACTTCACTAGACTTTTGTCAGGACAAATGTGTGACAAAAGGGAATCTGAAAGCTTAAAGTAGTTCTAAAACTGTATAGTGTGTTATGGTAAATATCCTGCATATATTCATGATCAGGATTTATTATCTGATCAACTTATCAGTCAAACATGCCGTATATTGTCTAGTGTGTGCCTTATGCTGCTAATTTGAAAACAAAGAGCTTCTAAACTGCCTTTCATTGTTTAACGACAATAACAATAAAGATCTCTCTTATCTATCTTAAACTAAATGTAAAAGGCTTCATATAAATATTGATAATACTGATACACATTTTAAAAAGCTGTATTTTTATTTCTATAAAACATAGTTGATGCAGGTACAGTTAAACAGTAAGTTGCAACAAGTCATTTTCTTTATCAATCAATATTTTTATATTAATCAGACATTTTCTCGGATGTTCTCCTCAGGTTGGATCAATGCAATACTCACTCCGGTCGACTGCCTGGCGTTTTCCGGACACTTTGTTCACAACCTGAGTGTGGAGATGCAGATGAGGTTTGTTTTATTCGTCCCTTTATGCTGCCTTCTCTTTGTTCTGTTTGGTATTTGGCCTTTTTTTTTCAGTCTTGTGATTGCTCTGATCCTCTGTGCCTCCTGCAGACAGTCATGTCCTAATTTGGGGGGGATTTAGTGAGACTCCAAGGCTTTGGCGGATATTACTCACTAGTTTCCACTGGATCTTCATCTAGGACTCGCATTTAGCTCCATATTCCACCAAATCTGTTTATGAATTCCCCTCATTTAGAAATACCTTGTGAATTACATCGTTTGTTGCCATAAACCTGTTGGTAATGCGTGACATTGTTTAGCTGAAACATCTTGGTTTATTCTCCTCAGAGCGTATGAAATCGAGAAGCGGCTAAAGGTCAAAACTCTCACCCCGTTTCCCAACTTCGAGACGGCGTGCTGGTATGTGGGACGACACCTCCTCGAGCGATTCAAAGGTGACCTTTTAAATCTCTCTGATGTATTTATAGATTTCATTTTTTTTTAGCTCTAATATGTGGTATTTTAACATAAACTTACATCTTCATTTAACTCACCATTTCTCCAGAGGAATGCACGAAACCCAGAGAAAACACAAACACTGTCAGAAAGGCCTTTTTTTTTTCCAGGCCGCACATTCAACGTTGGGCCGCATGTCTGCTGCACAGATGAGGGGCTGGATGCTCTAATATTATTTCAGTCATTAAATCGGTGAATCGCAGAGTTCACAGATGATTAGCTTCAAAAGGTTTGGCCCGGCTAGAATCACTTGCTCCATTACAAGCCTGTGTTTAAACTCTCCTCAGCTGGATTGGGCCAACTGTTTATGTTTCCAGTATTTTCTGTGTATGTGTGTGTGTTGAAGCCAGATTGCTGTTGTGTGTGGTGCACGCCACTCCCAACCCATAAGGGCTCGCCATTAATATACCATTATTATTATTACACTATTATTCCTTTTAACTTCGAGGTCAGCTTTTTCACTGCACGAATGGGGCTGAGCTCACTGCTGCTCCTTTTTTTCTTTTTTCGCCTTGATCTTATTAATGATTTCCTGTTGTGGTCGTACATCCGCTGCAGTTGACAGCGATAGTTAGCTCTTAAGACAGTTGTTTTCTGCCATTACAGTGAAATTAAAAAGTCCAGATTCAGTCTGAGTTTGCATAATTTGACATAAATCAAGGTTCTAGTTGCTGCTGCTCAGTCTGGACAAACACAAGCCTTCTGGAGGAGTGTCGATCTGTGACGTTGTGTGTTCGCAATTATAATTGGGTGATATTTAAGAGCAGATATACCAGCTAATATGACTGCTGCTACAGTTTGTCCAGCAGAGAGCGCTGACAGTTCATATTTAACTGTCCTATTCAATACATATTTTCATCAGAAGTCTTAAAACATCCATCAACAATTGTTAGATACAGTATTTAGTTATTTTTTGAAACCCTCAAATAGCCTCAAAAATCCAGTATCAGTCCGGTTAGTTTGAACTTTGTAATGATGCCTTATCAAATACACATTATGCCTTTTAATCTGTTTATTTTCCTTTTACTGAGATCACTGCAATCACGACACAGTACTTGAATGCAAGAACTTCAGATATAGTGAAAGAAGGCCAACCTTTCCTTCACTAAACTTTTGTCAGGGTTTATGCTGGGCTAAAAGGATTCTCAGAGTTGGGCTACGGTTCAAATATGTACAAGCTCGAGGCACAGGTTACTGCAGGATATTGAAGGTCTCTTGTGGAGAGAGAAGCAGCCTTCTTGCATTCATTGGATTATAATTTGAGTAACCTACAGCTCTGACCAACTGGACAACAGACGAAAACACTCACACCTCTACACAGATACATATGGATTCCTTCATCAGTCATCTAAACCTCCAGATTAGATGCTGGAATGTAATGATAATTAACCTTTTTTCTAAATTCTAACTTAACTCCAAATGATATGAGGACTGTTTGATGTTATATTAGCAATACAGACATAAATGAGTATTTGAGGTCTGAGTTCAAATGTGCTAATTAATCTTTATTAATTCAGCCCCTGGCAGAGTATTTGGGGTGTAGTGTTCTTTTTTTTGTTGTTACCACTTCCTCCACTGTGCAAATGATGCCAAAATATTTCAGAACTGTGTGCTTCCATGTTTTACTGGTGACATAATTTACAACCATAGTGTGTGCAGCAGTGTGGGGGTGGAGATAGTATGGAGGTCCTACTTCCTGCCTCGACTAAGTGTGTGTAGCACAGTTCTCATCGCTGACTGTCTTGGGCCGACGTAAACGCTCACTGTTCACTTGTCATTTTCTAAATTAAATGTCTAGCTAGCTACATTACAAACTGTGCTTCCACACGGATTAGTTGTGCTCTTGTCTTGCTAGCTAGTAAGTAAGGATTTACTTGTTAATTGAGTTAAGCTTCCCCAGATCACTCCGAATGTCAATTAGTCCAGTTTATTGCACTTCACACTTAATTTAGTAGTTTATAACAGATGACAATGAATCATACTATTAATTAAAGGACCAGTCCTTTGTTATTCTTATGTACAGTTTATGAACAGAGGGCTGCAGATACCTCAGCAACTCTCTCATCACCACCCTCACCCTAACCAGTCGAGGCAGATGGCTGCCCTCCCTGAGCCTGGTTCTGTTGTGGGTTTTTTTTTGTCCTTCCTGGTAAAGGGGAGGATTTCTGTTCCTTTCCATTGTTGCTAAGAGCTTGGCCAAAGGAAGAAAGTTAAAGGAAACATTGCATTTGTTGGGTTTCTCTGTTTAAAATGTGTAAGATCTTCACCTTACTATGTAAAGTGCTATGAGATGGCATATGTAGTGAGTTAGCGCTATATAAAAAAAATTTAATTGAACTGAATTTACTGAATCACAGCCGTTAATCATGATGACATACACTCTTATTACAACATCAAATCAAAACTAATCAAAAAAAATCTGAACAATGGAAGCTAAGAAGTACTTAATATGACAGAAACCATATTTAGGAAAATATATTTTTAGTTTGGCTCATGTCTAATTCACAAACATAAAGGAGGTGGGGTTTATGACCAATACAGCAACCTGCCACAAGGGGGTGATCCAGATACTTTGGCTTCCTTTATGAGGAGCTGTCATGGTACACATCTTTATATATCATTTGTGGCCTATAGTAAAGATGCAGAGGGAAAACAAGGGGTGACAGAGAGATAGGAGATGATGTTTAGTTACGCATACCTGCACCATAATCATTTGACAGTGGGACTTTATTTTGAAATTACAGGTGCTGCATAAATCATACATACAAAGCTACACTATTGTTTAACAGCAAGGCAGTGCACTCGCAAATTATAAAACCACTCATATACACTCCTGTATACAGTAGCTCATACTAGTACATAGTATACTGGATAGTCTTAACTTCATTGTGCTGTTAATAGCTAAAACTAAATCCAAAGTCACCCTGATATTTACTGTATTTACTGTAGTTACACTTGACATTTTAGTGTTTGATGCACAGTGAGTGAGCAGGATGAAATTTACTTTGTCCCTCAAGGACTTTAACAAGTCGCTTGTTTTTGTTGGGGATCAGCTCTGGTAAATTTAGGTAACAGGACAGTTTGTCTAAACACACAGAGTCCTTCTCCTGTACACTGAGGACTGCAGTATCTTCACTTAGTGTCTCTTTATAACAACAGAGACTGAAGTGTCAGCTCATCTGTTCTGATGTTTGTGAAAGGCTTATTCAGTCACATCCTGTAAATCTCTGCTGCACATTGTAGTTTTTTTTTCTTACACTAATGACTCTGAATTCTGAGGGTTTAAAGGTCCTGATTCATGCAATAATAACATTTGCATTTCTTCTTCCGTAGGTTTACATAAAGCAAATAAGCAACCAGCTCCATACCTGATACATGGTGCCAAAATCATCAATGGAGCGTTCAGAGCTTGGACTAAAAAACAGGTATGGACACATCGTCAATACACACAGCCACTGTTAGTTGTCTGTTGATATCATTCTAAATGTTTCGTTTGCTTCCCTTGTAACAGGCCCTCCTGGAACATGAAGATGAGCTTCCAGAGAACATGAAACCATCACAGCTCATTAAGGATCTTGCCAAAGAGATCAGACTGTCAGAGGTATTTTAGTTTTATTATGGCTTAAAGGTTCCAAAGGTTGCCTGACTTTTTTGGGTTTGCAATCTAAGAGTCAAATATTTTGATCACTAATAGCAAAATCAAGTCCAGAGGGTGATCCCTAATGTTCTGTCTGTCATCTCCTTCAATCTTTGAATATTCATGGTTTTCAGAGGATGAACCCTTTCCATTTTGGACACTTCATGAAGTCTCAAATGTTAAATTTGCTCATAATATATAACAAAAAAACCCATTCATGTTCCCCAGAGGATGAATCAATTGCTTTCCCTCTAGTGTCAGCCACCGAACATACTTTACCCAAAGTAAAAAGTAGAGTTTTAGCCTCTGAATTTGTAGCTGTAGAACATTTCACATTATGTTCATGCACAGTCATAAGAGTATAAAAACCAACAAAAGTATTAACACCAAAAGTTTTACTGTCCTGTACTTTTTTTGCTAATGAAACTGAAAAATTGCCACTAAAAAAATAAATTTTTGCGCCTGATGATATAACTTTTACCACCAGAGTTAGAGCTAAAATCCCCTGTACCTTACCTACTGTCATCCCAAGTTAGCCTTGCATCTACGTAGTTCAGTTAGCAGAGTATTTTTCAAACCAAAGACATTACAAGAAACAATACATAGCTGTCTTTTGAAGTTAAATAAAGTTCAGAAACAGAAGGTTTGCTAATGGATGAAATGCCCAAAGTTTTTAAACTTTGTTAACTAACAATTTTCACCATCAATCAATCTCACCATAAACTAAACCCATAAAATGTCAAATATCATGACAAGGTATCAGAGTGTTGTGAATGATTCCTTCAGTCATTAAATCACTGAATGTTTGTTATTTTTCAATTAAATTCTCTTTTTTTAAAGTTGATATGTTAACTAATAATTTCAGCTCTTCTTCAGTTGGGCTTTAACTCAGTTTAGTTCCGTTTTATTTAACGTCTTACTGACATTATGGAGGGAAACCCAACAAATTCAAACAATTCCTTTTTAGTGACAGTGAATAGAAAATACTCCCGTCTGGTTTTGCCAAAGTATCAGGGAGGGTGGTCATAGAAATGGTGAATGGTCTGAACTTATATAGCACTTTTCTACCTGGGTGGTACTGAAAGCGCTTTACAGTGAAAAAAGCTGCCATGCGAGAACAATAAAGAGAACAATAAAAACAGAGGAGGCTGGTGAAACCAGTAACTGCAGATCAGAAAAGACAAAAGACAAACTAAGGAAGAGAGAAAACGCTAGAAAAAGTTTAGTGATGTGCAATGTTGGTATATACAGTAAATGTTTAGAGGGTAGTACATAATGGGAAGTCCCTAAACATCCCTATATAGACCTTTAGCACCATAACTAAGGGATGGCCTAGGGTCACCGACTGTATTGGAATAATATGGTACAATTTAAGATATTTTGGAGCTTGGACATTATTTGAATGTGAGAAGAGGGATTTTAAATTCTGTTCTGGATTTTACAGGGACCCAGTGAAGAGAAGCTAATTATTGCTGGTTATTGTTAGTATTCTACATGCCCTTTAATTACCCCAATCAAAGCTCACACCACAATTCTCTCCCTTTACTTGTAGAATGCAACAAAAGCCATTAAGAGCGAGCCAAGCATTAAGGTACCAGTGGAGGAACCACCGTCCACCCACTCCGATACCGAGGAGCCCATTTCCCCGGCACACGTTCCCTCGCCCAGCAGAGAGAAATCCAGAAAGAAAGCCTCCAAACCCCCCAAACCTCCGAAGCCTCCCAAACCCCCGAAGATGCCCAAGGCCCCCAAGCCCCCGAAGATGCCGAAGGTCAAGGAGGGAGGAAAGAAGAAGGCGAAGAAGGCGAAAGAACTGTCGCCACCTCCTAAGCCCTCCAGCTTCGCAGCGCTCGAGTCCCACGCAAAGGACATCTTGAGTAAAATGGACCAGCCGAAGAAGACGAAGGTGAGCAGATGGGGATGTTAGCATGAGTCTTATTTTGTGGAATTGTTGTTTGTAACCATAGTTTTCTCCCTCTGTGCCGTTGTGCATCTGTTCCAACAGAAAGCTTGTAAAATGTAACCACATACGCATGTTGGTCTACAAAGGCAAAATGCAGTAACTACATGTGTGGTTAAAATTGAGACTAGGAATTGTAATACAATCAAATGGGCAAATTTTATAAGAATTATAAAACAAGGTAAAAACCAAACTACAGTGAATGTGCTCTGGCTAAAGGTAAGCTAGCTAGTGAAATATCCTTGGCCTCGAGTTTTGTCTTTCTTCCACATGAATTATACAATGGAAATTCTAAATTACATTGGAGAGAAAAAGGAACACAACACCAGTCTTGCTAAAAGCTAATTAGCCTAGTTAGCAGAGTAGCTAGCTGTCTTCTCTGCAGCTTCTGACTCTAGTATTCACATAATACCCTTAGCTAAAGATAATGTACAATTTTTTTTCTTGTTTTTTGGAATTAAGAAAATGTGTTTTGACATTTTGAAATCTTGATTTTGAGTTTTATCCTTATGCCACATAAATAATACAATAAAAATAAATAATAATAAAAATCCAAAAATACGTTGGAGAGAAAAAGGAACCCCTGTCCTGCTAAAAGCTAACTAGCCTAGTTAGCAGAGTAGCTAGCTGCCTTCTTTGCAGCCTCTGACTCTAGTATTCACATAATATCCTCAGCTTAAGATAATGTGCTAACTTTCCTTGTTTTCAGAACTGAAAGAATATATATTTTGACGTTTTAAAATATTAGTAACTGATTTTGAGTTTTGCCTTCATGAGACCATAAATATTACTGTAAAAGTCTTGACATTGGACATTGGAGATAAAAAAGAAACCCCGCTAAAAGCTAACTAGCCTAGTTAGCAGAGTAGCTAGCTGCCGTCTCTGCAGCCCCAGACTCAAGAATTAACATTAGTTGATGCCATTAAACACCTTTAAATCACATATTTAAATATGTTTGAATAATAATTCATTAACCTAGTTCATTAGTTCAGATGTACAAAAGAACTGAAGAAGAAACACCACCATGTTTTACTTGTAGACGCTATGGTTTTCCTTTCCATTGCTCAAACATAGTTGGTTACATTAGCATGTAAAGGTTTTTTAGGGCTCCATCTAAGGTCAGTGATTGATAATCAACACCAAATGAAGGTTATACAAACTATAAATCTTTTACACAGTCACAGTTACACAGTTAATAATTGTGTCTTTTTTTAAAATACTAATATTTTTCAGGCTGTGAAGAATGTTCTAAGCATGTCAGAGAAAGAAATATCAAAGCAGAACAACGTGGAGAAGTTTGAAATGAGAGAGCAGAATAAAAACAAGACTGAAGCAAAATGGAAGTATAAGGTAAGATCATTTCAGCTGACAAGTTTTGTCATGATATCAAACTAATGGCTGGTTGTTACGGGCCAAAGTAAATAGTATCACAATCTGTTAAAAGTTAAAACAAACTGAAGGCTTGGTGTTCTTTAGAAAAGACATTGTGAAGGTTACAAGCTGAGCAGCTGAACAGAAAAAAGAAACCACAGGATCATCCAAAAGTGATTTGCACACTTCACTTCAAAGCAATCAGGAAAAATAATGATGTGGCCCAAGTCGCACATTTGAGGCCTGCAGCTCATCAGAGCTGCTCCAGAAACATCCACCCTCCTCGAGTTTACCTAATGGAATTACACCACGTCCATATCCAGCGCGTTCCATTTAAGTATTTACACATGCTCACATCTTTAAAAAAAAAAAAGAAGAGTTTGTTGTATGATCATTGCTGAACAACAGGGGAAGCTTTTTTGGAACAAAAGGGTAATTTTGTTGAACGGAAGACATTAGAGGGCTTTACTTTCATGGAAAATTCAATGCCAAACTGCTGTGGAATGTTTGCAGCCCTCCAAGGATCTCCATCCAACTGCTCCTCCACATCGGGCCAAACATTTACAGATGGAGAAGAAGCCCTGTGAGATGTTTACCAAGGTCACCGGAGACCACGTCCTCACTTGTGATCGCTGTTAACTCATGTAAAGGCTCACAGCTCCTCTGTGCTCTGTGTGCAGTTAAATTAATCCTGTAAAGCATGTTAGTGTCGATTTTAAAAAATGAACGCGACAATGCGAATTCTGCGTTTCGGGTTACACTGCGTTGTCACATGCCTTTAATTTTTGGAAGCAAAATTGCTAAAGAGTGAATATTTAAAAACGTGCGTTCTTAGATTTCAGTTAATTACACTCAGAGCTGCTCAGCGGTGACTTTGATGGCAGCCGTTTCACATTCCTCTCAGGAGATTCGGTTTGGTGTAAATTGGGTCAGAACATGGCATAAGTGAATATGACCCGTAGGGATTACCATCACGATACGCTCACTCGTTTAACAGCTGTCTATTTATTTGAAGAGCTGATTAGACAATTAATTCCCAAGCTTTGTTTTTAGTTCGGTCGTTTCATTTTTTAAGTAAATTACAGGTTTCAAATTCCAAACAAATTCTAATGTGTCAACTTGACATGATGAATCCTAAAATGTGTGTGTGCTTGGGTTTTGGACTTTGAGGTTTTCACATTGTTTAATAAAGGCTGATACAACAGAATAAGTAGATGGGAACCGTACAGGCAAGGAGATGCGATTAGGTACATTTTTTTAAGTCAAGATTCTCAAACAAGAAGGATTTTGTCATGCTGATAATTTATTATTTAATAATACAACCAGACTCTTCGGCTGCTATTACCTAAATTTACATTGTTGGCAAAAGGCTAATAACTTATATACATGTATTACAGAAAAGGAAGACACTGATGTTCATTATTTACAGCCCAAATGACTTAAACAGACAAAAACAGATCTGCACACATGAAAAAGTGTTGATTCCACATTGTGAAACCTTATTAGCTCCCAAAAGATGTGGGATTTTTGAAGGCAGTACCAATATTGATTTAAAAAATTCAATACAATCCAATAAGAATATAATAATCCAATATTTTAGTTTGAAGAAATTTGATAAGGGTTTGTTATTTGTAAGAAATTTGTACATTTTTTAGAATAAACCTGCCAGAAATAGTACTACTAGTACATTTTAAAGGGTTAATTTCAAAAAGTAAATAAGATAAGTATTAATAACAGCTAATAAGTACAGTATGCCACATAGGAAGCATTGGCCTATAAATCCTCAAGCCTGTATTCTGACCATTAAAGCTGCATTTTTTTCACTGGGGGAGCAGCAAGACATTCTGTAAACACAACACTGACCTTTCACTACCTTCTAAAGTTACTAATAGAATTTATTTGAACTCATGTTTCATTCCATTTCTTGAATGGCTCTATTTTTGTCTCCACCAACCTCTCAAAACGCCTCTTTGTCTTTAGTTCTTTACCAACTAGTGAGTTACTAACTTTGTCACTAGGCAGGTACCATATGGTGGGTTTATAGAGTTTTTTCTTTAGTATCAAAAGATTGATGATAGTGGAGTTGGGGGCTTATAATAACTAAAACAATGAGCTACGAATGCTAAAATGGTCTTTTACATTCCACTTAGTCCTTTGAACCCTTTCTAAAAATGTAAATACGTATGAGGGCAGCTTTAAAAGTGACCTTAACTAGACTAAAATTGACACAATGTTCATTTAATTTACTTATTTGACACTATTTTCTCTGGGACCTTACAGAACAGTAAACCAGATTCCCTGCTGAAAATGGAGGAGGAGTGCAGATTTGACAGAACACCGCTGTCAGGCAATAAAGACAGATTCAGCTTTACTATGTCTCACAGGAAAATGCCCAGGTATGTATGGAATGGCTGTGATTGCTGTATAAATGTTTCACGGCAGGTCTTTGAAGAGAAGAGCCTGTCAGCCTTCTCATGTGGTGAGTTATGGTGATTACGGAGCTATGCGGCTATCAGCGCCGCGTCCATTAGGGCTAATTCAAGGACTTCTCACTGTGAGTGCCTGGCTGAGCCTCGTCACTCGCTTATTGTCCTGCGGTTTGCTTTTCAGCTCCAAGACGCTGAAACCTCAGACCAACTCAAGTGTTTTTGGATCATTACAAAACCTAAAAGAGGACAAAACCAAGCCAGTGAGAGACGAGTATGAGTACGTCTCAGATGAAGGGGAGCTGAAGATTGACGAATTCCCCATCAGGCGGAAAAAGAACACGGTTAAGAGAGATCTTTCCTGTGAGTATTGTGGAGCTGCTCGTGTACTGTTTCACTTTATCTAAACCATCAACGAGGGCTGGGTAGGAATCTTAACACTCTCTGAGTATCCACTTGAATGTGTACATATCAAAAAGTGCCAAACATCTATTTGGTGTCGGACTTTAAGTTTACTTAGCCGTGAGCTGAGATCTGATATTTCCTGGTTCAAATCAAGAACACATTCACGTGTTTAACGGCATTTTTTTAGCTACGAAAGATTCAGCTTGTAACACCCATGCATTAAAGAGTTTGACATATTTCGGTACATTAAAAAGGTCTTAAACTAGCCTTGTTTAGACCTAAATTAGAGCCCTACATTTGAATGTTTTCTTACTGCTCCTGCCAGATTTCTGACCATTACCGCCTGCAATGTGTGTGTTCCTTTCCCACCCACTCTGGCAATTTGCGTGTCCACTCATGCCGGCACCCACCAGCATTCATGCCTGCACAATACAGAGTTCAACTGACTATTCCCGTCCCACAGGGAAAACATATTATTCTACCGTGTAGTATTAATAAAGTAGACCATAAATACATATAAATAAATGAAGCAGGTATCACCTCAACCTAGAGCTAGCAGGTTTTGGCCCATTGTACATCAACACTTTGCACATTCGTCCCAATGAAGTCCAGTTCTTTTCCACCTTTTAGCAGCAACTACTGAGAAATGTATCCACCTGTCAGACTTACCTTGCTTTCTTACCATTTGTATGGTAAGAAATCCACTTCGGCTTTATCCATCCTCTGGTTGTATTAAATCCCAGGACCCATGGTTTATTTTTGGACCACCTGCTCCTATGAGATTTGCGTTTGGATCCATTAGACCTGCAGGATCCAAATACAGTCCTCTATTCTGAATCACATCTCTGATTTGTTCAGCAAATTCATACTGTAGATCTGCAGAATGGAGACAACATCTTCCTACACACCTAGCTAACTAGCAAAACAGAAACAAATCTATATGTGTGTGTAGCTAGTTCTAGCCACTAACTAGCAAAAACAAATTAACAAGGGGCACAAAAATGGCAACAAGCCTGGATAAAATAAGATAAGACTCTTTTTTGGAAATTCTGTGGGTGACTGGATTCATGTGGGATGGGAGTCAATGTCAGTATTCATCACGTGACTGGGACGGGACAGGAAAAGCGTTAACGGGATTGGTTGGGACAGCAATCATAAAAACAGAGTCAGATCTGGTGAAGACAACATTGCTACACAGAGTAAAGGACTATGATCTGATTTCTGGCAAGTCTGAAGTTTTAAGGTCGTAAGAGTCAAAAATGACGTCATTAATACTAATAAAAATAGCTATTAAATACAGCACACACACCCCCTTAACAATACACGAACGGCACAGGACAAGAACCTTTTTTGCATTTGTAGTGGGACACTGTTATAATGACACACAGCCCTTCCACATCAACAGTGAAAACATAGGTAATGATATATTTGATTTAGAGAACTGGTGTCATGATGTTGCTCAATGACCATTTCATTTTTCCCTCAGTTTTGTCAGACATCAGAGAACCCATTCAGCCAGCCAAAAAGCCAAAGTTCCCACCCCATGTGACCAAGGTACGTATCACATGACATCACTTAAAAGTAATGAGAGTGCTAAGAAATAGAAAAATAGCCCATTTATAAGCACTAAAAGAGATACACCCTCAATTTCTAATGATTTCTAGCTGTTGCTCCTACAGTGGCATGTAGTTTGAATGTGCTTATTGGAAATTGCTTAAACAAAAGCTAAGTTATATTAGCACAAACCATAAAAAAGACTAAATTAAAGTTGAATTTCTTTGATTATTATTTCACAAAAAGTGGAAAAACTTGAAATGAACATTTTTAAAAGTGTCCACAGTTACCAATGGTGGCTCCACATGCTATAGCGAGGGTTTATTTTTAGCAGACTTTTAAATATAACATGTAGAATATGATTTTATTTCGCAGGAAGCCACACATGGTCAGTTTAAGGACCATCGGAAAGTTAATTATGTGATGATAGTCTGGCTTTGACATATCGTGTAATGTTGGCGATTTCAAACCCACTAGCAGGTTTTAGGGTTCAGAGAGGTAACAAATTGGATTCTCACCATGAATACAAAATGCTGGAATGCTCCTTTAAAGCTCAAATTTAAGAAAAAAAAAAACAGGTAAAAAAAACAAAGCATTGTGTGTAAATGGGAGGAAGAGACTCTCTAAGCTGTGGAACACCACACACTGATGAGGGACATAGTTGTGGTATGAACGGAGGAAGAGGAAGAAACAGACTTAGACCAGATGCTCTAATGTTTACTAATGAGAGGTCACTGGAAACCATATCGCAACCTTGATCTGCTGTTTCACTGGCTATTCTCACTGAGCCTTAGCCGGAGTCTTACACGTATCTGCAACTAGATCCAGGCCGGATTAACAGATGGACAGAGCAGGCAACTACCCCGAGGATCAGATCCTGAGGGGCGCAGATGCCCTGGATTTATGGAGTCTCTTTGTTTGTAATAATGTTATTAAATTCAAATGAGTTTAAGGATATTAATCAAAGGCAGATCCTGTATTATTATCTGTTTTGTCTCCATGTGTCTAAATATACTTGGTGCATATTCTTTGACATATTTATGTTAAACTGAACAACCACAAAGAGAGGGTTGGTTTTTTCTTGGGTCCTATTCCTTGGCCAGGTCATATAATATAATACTCGGGCCGCTGTTTAGCTCGCTAAGTTAAGGTGTTACCATGTGGGCGCAGGTCGCCAGCAGCAGTCATGAGTTCCCTTTGCTGCATGTCACTCTTCTCTATACCCCCTTTCACCCTGTCTCTCTCGCTCTGTCAATAAAAATGGGGGAAAAAATCCCCAAAAATACTAAAAAATAAAATAGAATAGAATACAAAACTGCATTAAAGCAGTATTTAGAAATAGAAAAGTGAATATGCAGAGAATGAATGACTCAAACCCAAGAAATCAAACTCAAAACAAGGAGGCAAATGTCTCACCTTTTGATTCAATACCATAATTGTCTTTCTTTCATGTGTCTTTCTCCATCTAAACCCAGACCATGGACTCCTCAGATGAAGAGACTCTGCACATAGACACAGAGGCCAAACCTGAGGTCAAAAGTCGCAACTCCAAGGTGAAGAAAAAGGGCGGCAGCGCTGCGGGGATTCTGGACCTGCTGCAGGCCAGCAAGCAAGTCGGTGGAATCGACTACAGCGCCAACAGGTAGACCGACCCGACCCTGACGTCATTATTTTCCTGCTTCTTCACTCCATTTCTTTCAACGCCAGCGGAGCTTTCACTTCTAAACTCATTTGGGTTACAGAACACGCACAGCATTAATCTCTAAACGGCTCCCACCGGACCTCCTTTCCTCTCCGGCAAATGAATTTCAGGTCTCCCTAATGGGGCGAGTCACTGACAAACAAACGGCCCGCTCAGCGACGACGTAATTGGATGAAAAAGCTGAATTTTATAACTTTTTCGCTCAGAGCTGAAAAATCAACGAGCGACTTGGAGCAACAGTTTATGCAGATCCTGTCAGCAGTTTGTGTTAAGTCTGTGTTTGTTTCACCCAGCGTTAATCTATCAAACAAGCTGCATGGCCCCGGGCTCTTCCCTTTTGCCTTTTCGCTGTTTGCTGTTTCGTTTCGGCTCTTGATGGTCTATTTCCACCACACTGAAAGCTACAAATGAGCAATGAAAGAAAGAAAGAAAGAAAACATCGCTGAAAAATGTTAATTTCTCAAATTGTTTCAGCGCTTTGAAGGAAGACTGAAGCCGTAGCAGTGTTTGATTGCTCATTGTTGCAGCTCAGCAGCTAATAGCTTAATTGGTGTGTGAATTCAATTTCCAAGAGGCTTTGGAGAAGATTTGACAGGTTCACTTTGCTCTTCCAGATTTTCACTTTTTTAATATTTTACAGGTGTCAAAAGGTTCGCATCGACTTCAAAGCCTTGTTGAGTTATTTCTCTCTTTCTCTTCACCCCTGCCAGTGTGTTGACTGCCGTGTAATGGCTGTGTTGTTGTGTATTTCTTATTGACGTACTTACAGTCAGCCACCTGCATCTCCCAGCACACAGGAGGCCATTCAGGGCATGCTGTCCATGGCCAACCTGTCGTCTTCAGAGAGCTTGCAGCAGCCGTGGAGCAACAGCCAGTCCAAAAGCAATAGCCAGTCGAAGAGCAACTCGCACAGCTCGCAGGCCAGCAAGAAGGCCGGCGGAGGAGGAGGAGGAGGAGGCGGCAACAACAGCAAGCGACCGACCAAACGTCTCCCGAAGAAACCCAGAAAAAGCAGCAGTATTGAGAGTCTGGATTACGATGACGACCAAGATCACATGGACGCCTGTTTCAAGGACTCCGATTACGGTAAGCAGCACAAACTGAGATGATGGCTCTACCCCCTTAATGTCAACACGTAAAAGTATTTTGGGAAACGTGACATTAGAAGTCTCAGATCTAAACTCTGGTGAAGAATGGAAACACTTCACAACCTCAGAAGGTTTTTCAAATTTCCTCGGTATCAAATTCTTTCAGTGATAGTTGTCAGTACAACCACAGCAATAAAGAACTGGTAATAGTTATTTGGGCAATCTTCACTGTCCAAAGTTCCATCCATCCATCCATCCATTATCTGTACATTATCTGTACACCGCTTAATCCTCTGGAGGGTCGCGGGGGGGCTGGAGCCTATCCCAGCC